>BSQZ01000037.1:4875000-5060000 GCA_033239005.1 Lamellibrachia satsuma | reverse complement strand
AAACAACGTCCAACGATCAAGTATTCTACCCATATAATGTGTGGATACAGAGACATATACACCATGAAAGATATGGCAAAATATGGCAAATGAATTCAATAAGTTCTTTACAAATGTTGGTTCATATGTAGCAAAAAAACATTACAAATCGTGAGAAACATACCTCTATTTATGGAAATTTGGGAGGAAGGACTAGAAACGGTCTGTATATAAAACCCGTTGATAAGCAATAGGTTAACAATGTAAAAGAAAGTGTACCTGAAAGAAATCTGCAGATTTTGAAAACATAAGCATGGACATCGTATCGGTTATATCCCTTATATCCAAACTTCTCACGCACATTGACAATACTTCGCCTATGACTGGTTTGCTCCCTCTAGAATGAAGATAGCCATAATACATATATTCAAAAGTATTCCAAAAAGGACACAGGAAATTACATGACAATCTCTTTTGCCACAATTAAAAAAAGGAGAGACTTTTCCTCACTAGGTTGGACAATTTTGTCAACTCTAAGAATATATTAAACTCAAGTCAGCGCGGCCTTCATACATCTGTGTCCACATCTTGTGCCATAATGGAATTAATAGAGGACATTTCAAATGCAGAGGACGCTAACAAATATGCTGTTTGTTTAGTAAAAGACCTTCGATACAGTAGATCACCAAATACTTGTCAAAAAGATTAATTTCTATGGTATGCGTGAAGGTGAAAATGGTTGGATAAAAAGTTACCTCACTACCAGGAAGCGATTTGTCGAATGTATGCGCCTCGGAGCTGTTAAATGTAAAAAGTTCTCGTTTTAGGTCCCAAGTTATTTACGCTCTATATTAACGATATTTGTATAAAAACTAGCTAAATGTACACTCTTTGCAGATGATACAAATATGTTTTGTGGCGGTAATAATTTAAAAGAAAATAATTAAAAAGAACTACAAGCTATTAATGAAATGTTTAGGGCTATTCATAATGAATTACCAAGTAATTTGCAAAACTAAGCCGTGTGTATCTGTATGTGGTTCTAGACAGAACGATTCATTTTGTATAACTCGATTTCGTACCAAAGAATGTGGAATCCCTTAGTGAATACATCTCCACTTGTAGAACCACACAAACATTTAAAAAGTGCTACAATCTAGATATTATCGCTACGTATTGATCATCAGATATTTAGCAACGGTTGCAAATTGTTATATGATGTAAGTAATGTAACTATACAGGTACGTATCATGCTAGTTAACCATGCCAGAATTCTTGAAATAACACCACGTTCTTTGACTAAAATCACAATATAGGTTGTGGGTGAACCATAGATAAGTATCGCACTTCATTTCACCCCCTTTTCCAACTCACAATTTTTTTTTTATTTTTTATATTTAGCTGATTTACACACATTTTGTAGTAATTTGTAGCTAATTCTAGTATTGTAACTGTGTGTTGGAAATAAATTATTGATTGACTGATTGATTGGTTAATTGATATATTGATTGATTGATTGGTTGATTGATTGATTGATTGATTGATTGATACATGCATATATACATTCATTCAGTGTGTAATATATCAGCTTGTCGCAGAATACGCTGTTCACCAATGCCGAAATGTCTCCTACATCTTCTACATTGGAGAAGACTGAGGCTGGGCCGCGTAGATATGTGTACATCACTGGCGTGAATATACATGTGCTTCAAGAATTAATGTGTTAAACAGAGCGTCCGGAAAGTGCTTTCAAAAATGGCTCATGTCTAAGTATCAATCAAAATGTTTATATGTTCAAGAAAGATTAACAATATAGGAACATTCTGCTAATAAAAAATACGTTTACATCGTACACCAAACAAAGCACGTGCATGCGTACTGATTCCCGGACTCGAATTCATTTAAGCCACTCTAGCACTTCACATTTCGACAAAGAATGTGACAAAACGTTAGATTAAGCAATCACCCACACACCACGGTAATGATCTGTATTATATATCGTCCACATATTCGTTAATTAATCTTTGAATGGCCCTAACGTAGCAACGCTGTTGGTGTTTTTACAAGAATAGCCGTATTTAATGTTGATTTCATGTACATTAAGTAGTCTATATGTCTATATTACCTACGTGAATAATGCATCGACGTTAGACATAACGACGCGTATATGACGTGGATCCCGAGTGAATTACTTTTAATAGGCGATGCTGAAACATAGGACGTCACACTTTATTTACTCAATTTGGGAAATGACCTGCAGAATGTAATTCAGAATGAAAGGAAGACGGAAATATGAATGAATTAGCGTCGTTTAATTATGATATTGTTGTTCTCAATAAGCGGCGAGCTCAGCTCGCTTTGGGCAGATACAGATACAGAGTGTCCAAAGACCTATTAGTTAATTTCGTGAGCGAGGTCCCAAACCGGCAATATGGTGCACTTCAAAAAGGTGATTCTCTCATTATTCATGCGTCTTTGGAGTGTGTGTGAGATGGCGTCATTCATAGTCGGTCGTTATGTGTGACATAAATACTTAACTGTTAGTAGCGGTGGCGCATTGGATAGGTCCTCGTCTCGGAATCACGAGTTATTGGCCTCGAAGGCACCTTTGCCCTTTTCGCCAAATTTCGACTTGGCCAATTTGAAAATAATGTAATTGTTTGGACGATTATTTAATTAAAACTAATTATCTCGTTTGCCCAAACGAGTTAGAAGGTTGCAGTGAATGGTAGGTAGGCTTCACGCCTAACGAGCCGTTCCCAGTTGTTGCCGTGTTCGATTTTAAAATGTCGGTCGCATGCGAAATATGACCACCGGTGCGTCAAACTGCGGCGCCCGGTGGATTGTTCCGAAACTACTAATGCTTTATGTTGTGTAGGGGAAGGCAGTGTTAGTTGGGTCATTTCTCATTCTTTTTGATGTCTAGGGCGCAATCATATTCAGAAGTCAAAATTGTTTTTACTAGCCCCGTTTCAACAATTAAGCTTATTTAATTAACTTCTCATTAATGTACGAAATTATGTAAATACTCTTCTTCTCTGTGCATAGTTAAACCATTTGTAAGTGCACAAACAATAAAGTCTTGTTACGTGTGTTGATAGTTTACACACCAGCAGATATCAATCCCAATTGCAAAAAGTTTCGAAAAACATCAACAAAACATACTGTTAACTAACATGTTCTTACCGTTGTGACAAATGTAACCTGTTATACGTCAATCATGTTCTAATAACATGTTCAATCACTGGGTGATACCACGTAACTGTCGCAGCTGTAGTTTCCCGGGAAACATGGGTGGCTCAACTAACCCAGTGGCTCAACTAATACTGCCTTCCCCTGACCGTTCACGGCGCGGCGGGGCGGGGTGCTACAATCCGATATCTGTGAAATTCACAACTTCGCGGAAGATACTTGATAGGTCGATGTTGTGACGTCACTCTCTGAATTATGATCAATGAACGTGCACTGTTGTCTCTGTTGTTAATGCCCGTGATACCGACCTCCAATGGACATATGTACATTGAGGATTTGCAATTCGGATACCAAATAATCTGAGAGACAGACACATGGAACTAGCTGTCTGCCGTTCCCGATATCGTTCAGTAATCGACATAAATGTTTCAAATGGATACAGTTACGTCGCCGCCCCATGCCATGATCAGCTTAACGTAGATATACTAATTATACACACCTATGTTTTGCACCAAGGAATGTGATGTTAGCCTATGTACCGGGGCGGCATATATTTTCCGGCAGTTTCCCATTAACTTTGGATCACACCTCCGCATACACAAAGCCAAAAACTCAACGAAATAGTCGACGGAGTGTCTGGCAGCTTTACATTTGTGGCCATGATTGTTGACAGTTTGACGGAGCATGCGGAGGTTGCTAGGCAAAAAGATTTAACATAAACATTGGAGATAACTGTTTTAAAATAATGTATTCAGTGGTAGGGAAGACGCATCGCTGCGAAAGAAACCACAACATGTCTTATAATCCATACAGGGAGACTCCCTCCCTCCCTCCGTCCCCCTTCCTCCCTCTTTCCGCCCTCCTTCATTCTTTCATCCCTCCCTCCCTCCCTCCCTCCCTCCGTCCCCTTTCCTCCCTCTTTCCGCCCTCCTTCTTTCTTTCACCCCTCCCTCCCTCCCTCCCTCCCTCCCTCCCTCCCTCCCTCCCTCCCTCCCTCCCTCCCTCCCTCCCTCCCTTCCTGTCATAGTATTTGTTGTACTTTACATTCTACTGCAAATTCAAATAAGCCTATACTTGAGAAAAGGAGAGTATACATTTTGACGAATGCAAATCAACTAGAAACGCCGTTCGGAAAAATTTATTTCAAATGCCGCAGTGAACTATACATGTCGTGTCGACCCGGTATCAGTCATCTACAAGCGCGGGATAACTATGGCGTGCTTTTGTGTCATCGTGTATCCACAAAGCGAAGGCGCGCCGATCGTTCGATGTCGCGGTGCTCGTAGGCCGACCTTTCTGTTCGATAATCGTCGCTGTTTGCCTGTAACCAAGATACCTAATTGAAAATAGTCCATTTGGCGTCGCTGTTGCGCCACCACGTGGGTGGTCTCTTCAAAGGGCACCGATCACGTTGTATCGACGAACGTTCAGAAAACCGGCAACCGGTCAACCCGCGAATATTCGCTGATCGATCCGCTTCGATCAATCACGTTTTGTTCGTACGTCGCGTACGCCTGCTTTGTCGGACATACTGGAGTTCGTCAGCCAAACGTTGTGATACGTTGCGCGCCGGTAGTTCACCTTGTTTACATTAAATCATTGTGTTTATGCAGCGTTTGAGAGGATGTTGTTTAGCGAAGCAAACGTCGGACGTACGCCGGCGTGAACAGTACATACCTGACGGGCTACCAGTGTTAAGGATATTCGTATGTGCCTTACGTGGCTGTCTTTGCGAGTGCGCATGCGCGTATGTATATGTGCGCACACATGAATGCATACATACATACGTACGTACGTACGTGCGTTCATGCATGCATACAAACATGCACACATACGTATGTATGTACGCATGTACACACGTATGCACACGCACACGCACTCGCACACACACACTCCACCACCACCACCACCATCACCACCACCACCACCACCACCACCACCACCACCACCACCACCACCACCACCACCACCACCACCACCACCTCCACCACGCACGGATACATTTTTAAATAGTTAATTTCATAGAAACACCGCTGCCGGTTTGTGGTCGTACCAAGGTACATGCCGTAACCGTATCCCTAGTCACCCGCCACACAAGGTACATGCCGTAACCGTATCCCCAGTCACCCGCCACACAAGGTACATGCCGTAATCGTGTCCCTAGTCACCCGCCACACAAGGTACATGCCGTAATCGTACCCCTAGTCACCCGCCACACAAGGTACATGCCGTAACCGTGTCCCTACTCACCCGCCACACAAGGTACATGCCGTAACCGTGTCCCTAGTCACCCGCCACACAAGGTACATGCCGTAACCGTATCCTTAGTCACCCGCCACACAAGGTACATGCCGTAACCGTATCCCTAGTCACCCGCCACACAAGGTACATGCCGTAACCGTATCCCTAGTCACGCGTCACACAAGCTACATGCCGTAACCGTATCCCTAGTCACCCGCCACACAAGTTACATGCCGTAACCGTATCCCTAGTCACCCGCCACACAAAAAACATTTTTAATCGATTAGCTGTCGTGACGTCGACCCCGGACAAACACTTTATTTAATGGCAATTTGACGCATGATTCATATTCGTCAACTAAACACGAACGTGAGAGGAGCCAAGAGAAACTGTGACGGCGAGTGGAGCTCACAAAGACACCGTCCCGTCATCTAAAGCCGTCAAGTGCCGTGGACGTCGATTCCCCATTTAAACAACGTAAAAAATCAGTCAGGCTCAAGTCTCAAGTAGTTATATTCAAAACAACCCAATCTTGGGCAAACGCAGGAGTTTGGACCAACGGCTTTTAGTGTCTCTTCCGAAAGACACAGGCAAAGTGGGGTGAACGAAATTGCCCAAGCTTCGAAACGGCGGAGGTGGAATCGAACCACCGTCCTTTCGATCGACAGGCGGGTGCTCTAACCATGAGACCACCGCTCCCCGGTAAAGACAATTCCGGCCTGCGCGCATACGGTTAATTTCTAATAAAACAGTTTGATGTGCGTCCTGTCGTCGACAATAATGTTTTATTCAAATCCTACAATTTTGTTTTCAATCAACTCAACATGGAAGACACATGTGTCCCCCAAACTGACCGCATTCTCTCTCCGTACCCGGGCGTCCACCCACTACGAACACATGAATATTATGGAAACCAGCAACTAGAAATGTAATAACGTGCACAGCAGAAGTGTCGCAGTATGCAAATGTTCATTATTTTCTGTCCATAAACAATCTTTTCAGGGGGCAAACAGTCCTCGAAATGGGGCACCGTCTCAAAATCCCTTGTGCTTTAACCGTGTTTCATGAACACGGGGTAGAACAATTATCTAACCCTATTGTCCAGTTCGTCCGCGGTCAGTCGATCGGTCGCCAGGAGATCGATGCCTCTGCGAAGAGACTGACCCATGGGACAAGACACTTCACACGAACGGCCGGCACTTGCCATGAAACATGAATCAAACGAAAAGGTCATTGTCGTATCGGCGATGTCCGTGTCATTATCCGAGTGACTACGGTCAGTTTAATCATCTCCGCCGCCAGTGTCCCCATCAAGCCTAAGCCCACGTTTTTTTTATGAGAAGACCTATATCGACAACAACAAGACTTAACAAGACAAAATAAAAAAGCCAAATGTGCAGTCTGCCCTTATCAAGCAGATGTCACTTGTATTTTAAGCACATTCAAACTGCTAAGCAGCAATATGTATAATAACAGACAATATCCTACTTGGTATCTGGACGTCGGCTTGTTGTATAGATTAAGTATTAATCTATGTGTGCCGATCGACATTTTGGGCATATATTGAGTTCGTGCACTTTGGGACACGTCTACTGCTTGACAACATGTGCATTGTACCTGGCGCCACTTAATCAAACGTTGTATATGCGCCACTTAATCAAACGTTGCATATTCCCATTGCATATTCCCATACTTACGCCGTCGTTGGCCTTTAGACTTTTACAACACATTAAACATCAATTGTCACAAAAACACCCAAAACCTGATATCCCTCAATTTCGATCCAGCGCCGTGACTGATTTTGAAATAGTGGTGCGTTTGGCCAAATATCCATCATATCAGTGGCGGGTTTAGGGGGGGGGCATTGTGCCTTAATTTTTTTGACCGTATTTTTTGTTGCACTGCTACATGGTAGCACGGGTGACTAGGTTTGCCCCCCTGTCCCCCCGCCGACCCCTTTGCGAGATTCTAGACACGCCACTGCGCCATATTGATACGCGGACGGTCAAGGATCTTGCGTGGTTAAATGTCGCTGGAGAACACTGATATATACACCGCATGGCTGCTTTCAATATGTCAACATCATGTTCTCTTACCTGTCACTGCGTTCGCGATTCATAAGCGATTAGCACGACAGACGCTAAGATATGACCTTTGTCGATGGTGTACCAACGATCGTCTGGGAAACACAAGGATAAAATATATGTGTTGTGTTTCCGCGAATGAGTGTAAAGAAGCCATAACACATGTCCTTGAGTTAACCGTCGGACGTGGTTGTTTTTAGCAAGAAACTATACAATATGTGTACCAATCGGTGTACCAATATTGCGTACATACATCAGACATCTGTCTCTGCAATCACCTATTTGGGTCGACACTATCTCCACTTTTATTTCTCGTTGATCCCATTTGTGGACATATTTGTTAGTTACAATACAACGACGAAATTCCACACAATTATTTGTTTTAAGGTTAATTAATTCTAGCCGTGCATGTCACCCGAGATAAATTGCAAATTAAAAACGAGAAGCTCATTGTCAAAGTTCAAACGTAACACTTCAAAATGTTGTCACCGACAGCCAGGAAAATATATGACGGCTACATATATAACGTGGTGCCACCTAGCGTGTATCAATCACATGTAAAGTAGATTGGGAAACAATATGCCAGGATTTAGGATTTAAGAAGTGTTTTATTTGTCCCAAATTCAACAAAATCATCTATCCATCCATCCATCCATCCATCCATCCATCCATCCATCCATCCATCCATCCATCCATTGATCCATCCATATATATATGTGTATATATATAGGAGGAGAGGGATATATATATATATATATATATATATATATATATATATATATATATATATATATATATATATATATATATATATATATATATATATATATATATATATCCCTCTCCTCCTCTCTCTCTCTCTCTCTCTCTCTCTCTCTCTATATATATATATATATATATATATATATATATATATATATAGAGAGAGAGGAGGAGGAGAGGGATATATATATATATATATATCCCTCTCCTCCTATATATATACACACATATATATAAAAGACAGATAGAAAGATAGATAGCTAGAGCTATAAATAGAGCGATATATATATATATATATATATATATATAGAGAGAGAGAGAGAGAGAGAGAGATAGAGAGAGAGAGCGAGAGAGAGAGAGGGAGAGAGAGAGGAGGAGGAGGAGAGGAAGAGAGAGAGAGAGGGGGGAGAGGGAGAGGGAGAGAGAGAGGGGGAGAGGGAGAGAGAGAGGGGAGAGGGTGAGAGTGAGAGGGGAGAGGGAGAGAGAGAGAGGGGAGAGGGAGAGAGAGAGGGGAGAGGGAGAGAGAGAGGGGAGAGGGAGAGAGAGAGAGGGGAGAGGGAGAGAGAGGGGTGGAAGAGAGAGAGGGAGAAAGATAGTTTGTTTATACACGTGGATAGCAAGTAAAAGATATGAAGAATATAAAACAGTTCCAGGTTAACGACGGAGCCTAGGTTGTAACCAGCTTATACATAACAATGGCTGTACAAGACCGTAAATAACCGTCAGTAACTGATCGCTGTCAACTTCCACCCATACTAAGTACACGGACATACTAAGTACACGGACATACTAAGTACACGGACATACTAAGTACACGGACATACTAAGTTACTTAGGTTTGTTAATTCCATCCGGTGCAGTCTTGCGGCAGTGACCAGGGTTCTCATGTGCGATATTCTAGGATGCTTAAACCTGACACCGGTCACTGTGACATTGGTGACTGACTTCATACACCGGTTATTAATAATGCAATCGATGTTGGCGTTTCAGTTGTCTTCTTTTTTATTTTCATCTTCTTCATAGTCTTCTTCTTTTTTATTCTACTTCTTCATCTACTGCTACTTAACCGTCTTCTTTTTACACGCAAACGCGCGTGCCCACAAACACGCGTGCACACAAATAAACGTGCATCGCCACTGACCATTCAGTACTGAGAGACGCAGTGTGAAGCGTGAGTGTGAAGCGTGACTGTGAAGTGTGATTGTGAAGTGTGAAGTGTGAAGTGTGAAGAGTGAGTGTGAGTGTGAGTGTGAAGTGTGAAGTGTGAAGCGTGAGTTTGAGCGTTCCACGCGGCGTTATCAATTATCAGTCACAATTATGTCGTTTTATTGCTTCTAAGGTACGTATTGTTTACACCGATCATGTTCGTGTAGCACACCACGCACTGTATTGTACACGGCTATGCCATCACGTGTGTTGTTAATTCATTATCATTCACCAGTGGCATATCTAGGACATTTACCATGTTACCGTGTAATGTAATGACGCAACACGTTACGAAAAAATCAAAACTTTAAGCCAAAGGGGCCCCCCAGAAAAAAAACACCTATATTCTGATCATTACGATGGAGAGTGTGATATGACTGTCACCCATCCTCGTGAACCAGTGGTGATGCTTAAATATCACACCTGAGCAAATGTTCAATTAACTGCTGTCCAGCGCCGTGTAATCACTACCACAATTATCAGTATCGCAGAACCTTGCATCTTTCTTACATCAACGCACGTTATCATTTATCTCGCTTACATCAAGCCACGTTAGCATCTATCTTGCTTACATCAAGGCACATATATAAAAAATAATATATATATATATATATATATATATATATATATATATATATATATATATATATATATATATATATATATATATATATATATATATATATATATGTATATATGTATATATAGGTACATGCATACATACATACAGAATATACATACATACATATATACATACCTACATTTATACATACACACATACATACATGCATGCATACATACGTACATACATGTAACCACGTATATACACACACACGCACAAACACGCACACTTACCACCACCTCCTCCTCCGCCACCACCACCACCACCACCACCACCTCCTACTCCACCACCACCACCACCACCTCCTCCTCCTCCACCACCACCACCACCACCACTTCCTCCTCCACCACCATCACCTCCTCCTCCACCACCACCACCACCGCCACTACCACCTCCTACTCCACCACCACCGCCACCTCCTCCACCATCACCACCACCACCTCCTCCTCCACCACCACTTCCTCCTCCACCACCACCACCTCCTTCTCCTCCACGACGACCACCATCACCACCACCACCACCTCCTCCTCCTCCTCCACCACCACCATCACCACCACTTCCTCCTCCTCCACCACCACCTCCTCCACCACCACCACCACCACCTCCTCCTCCACCACCACCACCACCACCACCACCTCCTCCTCCACCACCACCACCACCACCTCCTCCTCATCCACCACCACCTCCTCCTCCTCCTCCACCACCACCACCACCTCCTCCTCCTCCACCACCACCACCACCACCTCCTCCTCCTCCACCACCACCACACAAAGGGCTACGCCAATGGTTTAAATACAAATATTATTAGTTTATGGAGTATCCACCAGGGATTTGATTGAACACAATGATATGGCAAGACAAAACAACATTTAGTCTCTAATGTCGTTGTTAAGCAACATAGAGAACTTGAAAGCATTAACGTGATTAATAAAATATATATGTAGAAAGATACTTATTTGGTCTCTTGGAGTGTCACGTGTAAACAATAGATTGAATTCATCCCCACTCTCATTAATGTTACACAAAGTACAATACTTTTCATTTCTATCAATAATAATCAACCATCTGCCAATTCTTAATCTCTCAGATCACAACTTTGGCTACCTTCCCAAAAATACATATTTATTCCAAACTGCATTTCCACCATAAATCTTAAATGGTTTTAAGTAATAAGAACAGTCTATTATAACATTAGGTAACATTTTAAGTAATAAGAACAGTCTATTATAGCATTACGTAACATTTTAACGTAACAAGAACAGTCTATTATAACATTACGTAACATTTTAAGTAATAAGAACAGTCTATTATAACATTACGTAACATTTTAAGTAATAAGAACAGTCTATTATAACATTACGTAACATTTTAAGTAATAAGAACAGTCTATTATAACATTACGTAAGCAATGCAAAGAAACGTCATTCGGTCGACGTCGACAACCCGAGTGATGAGAGCGGAAACGCTAATACACTGTCGTATGGCCTAAACCGGTCTAACAGGTAGCACGCCGCCCAGTGCGGTCCAGGCCAGGTGCACTCGCAGCTCATTAACGCAGCCACTCTAATGACCACGGCAGGATATACGTGTCAGAATCGTGTTCAATGATCGCGTTATAATCGATCGTCCAGATTGCAATAATTTACGTATATCACAAGAGCGTCGTGTCAAGTTGATACGCCAAGCTGTGGACAGAGATTGTTTATTTCAGATTTTGCATAAAAAGCCAAAAATCATACATATATATAAATAATAAGTAGAACAGTAGGTAATATATATATATATATATATATATATATATATATATATATATATATATATATATATATATATATATATATATATATATATATATATATATATATATATATATATATATATATATATATATATATATATATATATATATATATATACAATTCAGGTTAATAATGGAGCCAAGTCTGTAACCATTTTATATATTCGACTAGCGATATAAGGCAAAACGAAAGCATCTGTCACTAGTCACTGTGAATCCCAGAACTCCATTGTCTGGTCCCAAGTCCAGGATGAGAACGGATAAGGGGTATGCCTTAAGCAAGCAACCCACTACGCAAAAATACCTTCAAATAATACGTAAACAATTTTAAAATGTCTTGGCAGGTCAACTGGGGGCTGCGGCTGCAATGCCTTTAATGACGAGCAAAGATGAAAGCCGAAAGGAAGTTTCTGTTCCAACACAGTCATGAATGACCATTATGAGAGGGAAAGTGTTAGGTGACATGAAAGACTTAAAGTATCTCCGCAGCTTCATTTCTTCAAGAAATCTCCACAAGGAAAGGTATGGCAGCACAAGCCTTCAACATCTGGAAAACCACTATTCTCTACACCAAGACCAAACTGAAAATATACAAATCCAACATCCGCTTAGTACTACTGTATGCTTCAGAAAAATTAAGGCCCAACATAATTGATAGAGGTTCCGAGGTACGGTGTCTCAGACGAATGATAGGAATATGTTGGGATAAGGATAATGTTGTTTCGGGAGCAGCTTGTGACAAGGGAATCTCCATACGCATCAACATCAACTACATCGTCGATGAGGTGAAGCAAACAAGGTGGAGATGACTTGGCCTTGTTCTCCGCATAGAGAGTAATATATACACCAACAACATCGTCGATGAGGTGAACCACGCAAAGTGGAGATGACGTGGCCTTGTTCTCCGCATGGAGAGAAATGTAAACACCAATAACATCGTCGATGAGGTGAACCACGCAAAGTGGAGGTGACTTGGCCTTGTTCTCCGTATGGAGAGAAATATAAATGTTTTAATGTGTACACATTCAGTGACCTTTACCCTTGACACGACTGGATCAGTTGTGCCAAGACTGCTTTCGCTCTGGTTGATAATAAGTAATTCGCGGGATCAAACTAGTTTTTTAAGATATCCCCAAACTCCAGATAACACGTAATATCTTAGCATAATCCAGATCGCTAAGGTTTTAAAAGGCTCACACAATTGAGAATCCTCAAAAATGACGGTAATAGTTTTGGTAATTTTACCAACTACCAATTACAATTTTATACTACCTCGTTTATATGATCACTCGTATGTGCTTAGTACCGTAGTACTGTATTTTATGTGCCAACGTTTTGTAATAATTATGGTATATTTTGGCATCTACTATCATTTCTATACTAAGTAAATGGGATGCCATTTTATCACAAACTGCATGAGTACTAGTTGAGGTTAACAACACAAGGCGTGGGCACGCGAAACACACATTCACATCCAGAGACAGACGTGAAGAAGACTAATATATATATATATATATATATATATATATATATATATATATATATATATATATAAGTATATATATATATATATATATATATATATATATATATATATATATATATATATATATATATATATATATATATATATATATATATATATATATATATATATATATATATATATATATATATATATATACTATTACTTACTTACTTACTTAGATCCTTAACTCCTGGAGCATAGGCCATCCACAACATTTCTCCAGCGCCTCGTGTCCTCTCCAGTTGTTGCCAGCCATTCCCTGTTTGCTTGATGTCTGCCTCGAGGTCACGCCGCCAGGTGTTTTTTGGTCTCCCCCTCTTTCTCTTGCCTTGGGGGTTCCACGTCAGGACCTGTCTGGTTATGTTTGTGCTTGGCTTTCTCAAGGTGTGGCCAAGCCATCCCCATCTCCTCTTAAGGATCTCTATCTCTATTTGGGCTTGGTGTGTTCTATCCCAGAGGTCTTTGTTGCTCACCCTGTCCATCCAGAGTATTCGGAGAATTCTTCTCAGGCAATGGTTGACAAATGTCTGGATCCTTATCAGCGTGGTCTTGTTTATTCGCCACGTTTCCACCCCGTACGGCAACACGGACTTTACATTTGTGTTAAACAAGCGTATTTTTTTGGTTTCTCCAATTACCTTTGACTTCCACACATTTATCAACAGGTGGAAAGCTACCCTTGCTTTGCTGGTCCTTTTCTTTACGTCAGCCTCTGTCCCTCCATGCGTATCCACTATGCTGCCTAGATATCTGAAATATTTTACCTCTTCCAATGTCTCTCCCTCAAGCATGATTGGTGTTTCGCAAGTAGCATTTGTTCTCAGGATCTTTGTTTTCCTTTTGTTGATTTTTAACCCAGCCCGCTCTGAAATCAATGCCAGTTCTGTTGTTTTGTCCTGCATCTGCCTATGGCTGTGAGACAGGAGTGCAAGGTCATCCGCAAAGTCCAGGTCATCAAGTTGGGTCAGTATCGTCCACTGGATTCCATTTCGTTTCTCCTTGGTTGCTGTTTTCATGACCCAGTCTATGACTAGAATGAAGAGGATTGGTGACAGTAAGCATCCCTGTCTCACCCCCGTCCTAACCTCAAAGTTCTTTATAAGTTGACCTTCATGAATGACTCTGCATGACATTCCCTCATAGAAGTTTTTGATCATGTTGACTAGTTTCTTGGGGACCCCATAGTGTCTTAGCACTTTCCAGAGTGTATCCCTGTCCACACTGTCTATATATATATATATATATATATATATATATATATATATATATATATATATATATATATATATATATATATATATATATATATATATATATATATATATATATATATATATATATATATATATATATATATATATATATATATATATATATATATGTTAGATGTAAAGTTAACATATACTTTGACCCCTCGGACGCTCATGGCCCGAACCCCTCTTTTCAAACAAGCAAGTCAGTCTGATCAGTTCTTTATAAGTTGACCTTCATGAATGACTCTGCATGATATTCCTATATATATAGTTTTTATCATATATACTATATATATATATATATGTATATATACTATATAGAGTATCTCCTATCCACACTGTCTATATATATATATATATATATATATATATATATATATATATATATATATATATATATATATATATATATAAATATATATATATATATATATATATATATATATATATATATATATATATATATATATATATATATATATATATATATATATATATATATATATATATATATATATGACTCTGCATATATATATATGTTGACTAGTTTCTATATAGTATATATATATCTATATATATATATATATATATATATATATATATATATATATATATATATATATATATATATATATATATATATATATATATATATATATATATATTAGATGTAAAGTTAACATATACTTTGACCCCCTCGGACGCTCATGGCCCGAACCCCTCTTTTCAAACCAGCAAGTGAGTCTGATTTCTTGACGATACCCCTTGGGGTTAACGACAAAAGACGTGGGCACGCGAAACACACATTCACGTCCAGAGACAGACGTAAAGAAGACGGAGAAAGTTGGGTATCGACTGGGAACGATTAAGTAATACATCAAGCAGTCTCCTGACGATAATGCAAATTGTATGACAACACCCTTTTACGATTTGAGTTACGAGCGTTTGAAGATTATAGATTTTTGTCGAATAGGTTTTTTTCATAAGAACGCCTTTGTTAAAAAAATTGCCGAGTGAATTTATTCCGAGACGCCGAACGTCAGTAACTGTTTGTCGCACAGAAACAGATCGGGCATTTTCAGTGGTAAATAATTGTCAGTATTCGTCGTTAAGGTTTTTTAACATACAAACTGGGGATATTGCCCTACCACCATTTCATTTGTTTTTACACAGGTGGTACCAGTATAATAGTGATCCATCCTCATTAAAAACGTCGCCTGCCAGTGCAAAAATAGATATGTTACCAATTAGTGGTGAAGTGTAGTATTTGGTGAATGTTTGTTTCGGAAACACCGTTTCCATCATATTGTGTGTCACTTCTGATTAGTCGCCGTTTCTTGTCAATGTTGGCTGTAGTAGGGGAGACCGGGGATAATTGTTACAAATTTCAGTTAAAGTCACTTTTTGGTCAAACGTTTGATAGATGCAATATTTCTGTCAGCGTATACATTAACTTCATTATTCATGTTAATAAAATATACCATACCATTGATATTACGTAGTGTAGTTAGGTAGATATGTGAAGTTTCCTAGGCGCGGTCGATTTTAACAATTAACACCCTTTTATTACTTGATGCTTCTAAAGCATTCGATAGAGTAAATTATTTTATGTTGTTTAAAAAATTAATTGATAAGGGTATGTGCCCATTAGTTGAAAGACTTTTACTTCACATGTACACACACCAGAAATTACAAGTTAGATGGAATGACGTAATATCAATCCAATTCAGTGTGAAGAATGGGGTTCGCCAAGGAGGTGTTATGTCTCCACTTCTATTTGGAGTATACATGGATGGGCTGTCGGAAGAATTGAAAGACCTTGGTATTGGCTGTTATATTGGGCAACATTTCTGTGGAGCTACAGGATGTGCAGATGACATTATATTACTATGTCCTACTAGGTCTGGGTTGCGAAAAATTATTGAGTTGTGTGAGAAATATGCCAAACTACATGATGTGTTGTTTAGCAAAGCAAACTATTGGTGTACAACAAGAAGGATGCTGATCCGCATTTTGAAATCAATGGTACAGATGTTTCTACATGTGATGAAACTATACATCTTGGAAATGTACTTAGCACAACCGATAAGTATGAAATGGTGTTTGATGGTATCAAGAAATTTAACTGTAATGCAAATAGATTTATGTCTGAGTTTGGTTCACTTCAAACTGTTGTCAAAAACAAATTGTTTCATCAGTATTGTTGTGCATTGTACGGATCTCAATTATGGCCACTGCGGCATAACAGTGTTAACAAGATGTGCATACAGTGGCGTAATGCATTGCGTAAAGTATGGAAGCTACCATATGCTTCCCACAGAGATTTAGTACCATTAATTACTGAATGTGTACCTTTAGATGTGGCTTTGGTCTTTAGGTTCATGAAGTTTTACATAACAGTAGCATTGTCAGATAACATGATTGTTAATTATATTGCAAATACAATGACATTTGCTTATAGGTCA
Organism: Lamellibrachia satsuma; assembly: GCA_033239005.1. Taxonomy (NCBI): domain Eukaryota; kingdom Metazoa; phylum Annelida; class Polychaeta; order Sabellida; family Siboglinidae; genus Lamellibrachia; species Lamellibrachia satsuma. The sequence goes on along the minus strand of BSQZ01000037.1, from coordinate 5,042,870 downwards.
ACTATGGGCTAAGACACATTATGTCCAAATATAATCTGACCCAACATGAACTGTTGTATATGCCTATGAGTGCTATTAAGCATAAATGTAAAGAAATGTGGAATAGCAATGTCAATGCTACATACTATGACAATGCAAACATGATTTGTGAATTGGTTGAAATGAAAGATTCTAACAATGACACTGTCTTTAATAAGGAAGAATGTACTGCTGTGATTTCATATCTCAGCACAATATAATTTGTTTCCTAGATGCTATTTCTAACTTACAGTTTGTTTAATATATACGTGTTTGTGGATCTTGAGTCCGAATAAAGATGATAATAATAATAAGCGGGACAAGTTGTTACATCATTAGGGGCAATTTGTTACAGCGTAGAACGCGTGGATCGCAAAGCAAGTGTCACTCGCACATGTTACTGTCATTACATTAATTAGATTACGCACGCTTAGACATCTTATACACAGTGTGCACAACAATGTAGGTAATCACAGCTTCATATATTAAGCTTTTCATTTTAAGTTACCAAAGTGGACACGTTCCCCGGATTCTTACATAACAATCAATTGTGAATGGAATATATATTATTGAATGGACTGTGACATAGTGAATGGCAATATGTACGTAATGCGACTTCTACTTGATTGAGTGACGTACGCACTCACACACACACGTACGCACTCACACACACGTATGCACTCACACACACGTACGCACTCGCATCCACATCTCAATGTATCGTGCAATATTTTTAATTGCTCAAATAGGACTGTGCCGTAAACAAATAACAAGACAACAAGATTGTCGTCCAAGGCAAAACACCCAGATGGCAAGTGAACACGAAAGCAATTGGCTTATCAAGACTCCAAATCTGTTTAATGCGACTTCAATTTATTAATTGCTCAAATAGGGCTGTGCCATAAAGATTGAGCAAGTCTGCCTTCCACTGCAAAACACTCATGTGGTAAGTGGACTAGGAAGCCATTTGTTTATGGAGAGTCCAACAACTCTTCATCTATGCGTAAGCCGCCCTCCTGAGATATTTGTTAATTTTGTTTGACGCTGCTAGCATTTACAGTACTTGTTATAAACCAGTACGCTAAGTTTCAAAAGTTAAATAAAGCGTTCACACGTCGTAGTTAAATAAATTGTGTTCCGTCAGTAATCGTCAGCACACAACTCGCTGGCTGAGCCATCGGTACGAGTCGCCCTAGCGTTTTTACAGTTGTAACAACTTGTTCCAAACACAATTTTTGCAGTTAAACGCACGTGGACGATAACAAATCCGGAATTTCAATTTAACTTCTACTTGGCATAACCCCTTATACTATATAGTCGACATGTTTCAAGTTTCATTCACGAAGCATAAAACATGGCTGCGTGAGATGATATGTGGGCATACCAAAAAATGTTTTAGGTGGTTAAAAAGTCATTTTTGTCCACACCTCGTTAATTTCGTCTTCTTAGCCCCCAATTTTTGGACTGTGTGTCTGCTGGTGGACTTCCAACCAACTACTGTCGATGGTATCTCCGTATGTGTGCAATGTTTTCATAAGACGCCTCTGTGACAACTTGCCCATGTATACAACTAGCCTCGGTCTAACCTACTGGGGCGTTAGTGCCACTTATCCGAGCCACTTGGCATGTATCAGTAGATAAAGCCGGTTTTACACGAGCCGATATCGTCGCAGCACCGAGCCGCTATTCTACCAAGCGCCAGATAATATTACAGCTTGATCGTCCCGAGTAAACTGTGCGTCGCTGCGGAGAATCGCGGCGAATCGCGGCGAGTCGCGGCGAGTCGCGGAGAATCGCGGCGAATCGCGGAGAATCGCGGCGAGTCGCGGAGAATCGCTGCGGCGCGGCACGAAATAAAAATGTATAAAAAAGAAAGCTCCTACTTTTAAACAACGTCGCATGCAGTGCGAAACGGGCTTGACCTTTCTAACGATGTAACCATCGCCTCGTCGCCCGGGGTGTTCACTCCGATAATCTGTGGGTACCCAGGTTAGTGTATCCCTTTTAGAGACATCGTTTCCATGGAATAAAATTGTTCCCCCTCCCAATGGAAAATTACGGATGCTCCCCTGGTCCCCCATCGTCTCGGATCAGCCCAATATTGACCCACACGTTATGCATTTTGTTTGAACATTGCCTTAGTTATATTTATAGACATCGGAGTTTATGAATGGCTAGGCAATTAGTAGTTCGACTGGTTTGGTGAATTCACACAGGCGTCGTGCGCTTTCAAAGTTCTCGCAAGGATTTAACTATCGTAAAACACAAAATCACGAAACATCGTGCTACTATTTTCAGCACCGCTGTAAGACATATCCTGAAACAATTTCAAAACACTACGGTGGTATTTTCAACGTGCGCTCAAAACTTTCTAGTATAGCAATCAAGTCTGGAAGAAATACATTTGTATCAAAGGTTCACACCAAATTATATAAATCTACCTAAAATTTATCAGATCAGGGCACATAAAATGATGATTATTTACTACAGATTATATAAATATAATCTGACATTATGATTTTCATCATCAGTTTTTTTTATAACATAAAATGTTTTTTTTATATAAACCTTTACCCTTGACACGACTGGTTCAGTTGTGCCAAGACTGCTTCCGCCCTGGTTCATAATAAGTCATTCGCGGGATCAAACTACTTTTTAAGATATTCCCAAACTCCAGATAACACGTAATATCTTAGCACAATCCAGATCGTTAAGGTTTTAAAAGGCTCACACAACTGAGAATCCTCGAAAATGGCGGTAATAGTTTTGGTCATTTTACCAACAGTAAATTACAATTTTATACTACCTCGTTTATATGATCACTCGTATGTGTTTAGTACCGTAGCACTGTATTTTATGCGCCAACGTTTTGTAATAATTATGGTATATTTTGGCATCTACTATCATTTCTATATGAAGTAAATGGGATGCCATTTTATCACAAGCTGCATGAGTGATAATTATAAAACCACACAAATGAACCCATGCTCCTTGTGAGAACCCCTTTTAGAGAATTTCCCGAACCAGGGGCGTCCGCGGGAGTAGTATACGGGGCGGAATGACCGATCAAAAGAGCAGCCCTGTAAAGAGCATCCCAGTCACTTCCGGTATAGAGGCTTCTGGGTAGCCCCAGCGCCCCCTAGCGGTAACCTACATCCACCACCACGAGCGCCCCCTACCGACTGGAGATAACGGTCATAACCTGGTGTGTGTACTGACCTATGACCTCCAGGTAGTGACCAGGTAGTGACCGCTACCTATCCAGTGATTTCAAGGCATCCTGGTTCGAAGTAGTCCGCGATACCCTACCCGTTGTAGCCCGCGTTACCCTATCACCAACCGACACAACACCTCATGAAGTCACAAAATTTAATATATAAAAATAGCCATACATCATAGTAATAAAAAATAGCTATATAAAATAGCTGTATATCATATTAAAGCATGTCATAGTAATATAATTATTTGATACATCATATTAAAGCACATAAAATCATATTAATATAGTAATATAATCAGTTAAAAATAGTTATATTAAATCATATTAAAGTACATCATATATAGTAATATAAATATGTATAAATAGCCATATATTTAACCATATTAAAGCATATATCCTTTCATTTAAAAATAGCAATATTAAAGCATATAAATAGCGTTCATTATTTCATAAATAGCCATATCAAATCATATTAAAACACATATATTCATATTAAAAAATAGCCATATATTTAATCATATTAAAGCAAATATATTTCATTTAAAAATAGTCATATTAAAGCATATAAATATATAGTGTTCATCTTGTTTCATTTCAATACAATTTTAGTCGCGGCAGTGACTTTCCGCGTCTGGGTGCGAGAAGTCCTGGGCTGAGGTCCAGGCAGATAGTTTTAGTTTTGAGTGTAGGGGATGCGCAAGGATGAAGGAAGTAGAGGTGGAGTTGGAAGAGCTGAGGCTGCTCGTTGTGGCAATGGTGGGAAGGGAACAGGGGAGTTGTGCCAGTAGTTCCGGTGGGGGAACTGTAGACGATAAAGTGGGGAAAGACACGAGAGATGCTAGGGAGAGCTCACCCCAGCCTGGGAGGAAGCTGAGAGGAGGGAAGGTGACAGGTCATAGGGAGACAGGACGTAAGGAGACGGGAAGGAAAGGAACGGGAGGGAAGACAACCAGAGTGAAGGAGAGTGGAGTAGGGGAGACAGGAGGGAAGGAGAAGGGAGTGGGGGAGACGGGAGGGAAGACAACCGGAGTGAAGGAGAGGGGAGTAGCGGAGACGGGAGGGAAAACAACTGGAGTGAAGGAGAGGGGAGTAGGGGAGACAGGAGGGAAGGAGAAGGGAGTGGGGGAGACGGAAGGGAAAACAACCGGAGTGAAGGAGAGGGGAGTGGGAGAGACAAGAGCAAAGGAGTGGGAAGTGGGGGAGACAGGAGGGAAGGGGTCAGGACAGAATGTGATGGAGGGGATCGAAAGGAAGAGTTATTCTGCAGTAGTGATAGAGGGGGTGAGGAAGAGAGCGAGGGTGTTTGTGGGGGATTCGATAGTTAAGAAGACCGACAGAGTCCTAAACAAGGGAGATGATGTGGTGGTCTGCTTGCCTGGAGCCAAAATAGAGGCGATAACTGAGAGGGTAAAATACATCGTAGGCTCGGGTAAGGGTGGATCTGTTTTAGTACACGTAGGGACAAATAACGTAGAGAGGGAGGGTACAACTGCCATAGTTAGGAAATATAGGCAGTTGGTCAGAACACTAAAACAGACGCGGGTTGAGCAGGTAATACTGTCAGGGATTTTACCTGTAATGGGCAGGAGGGGTCACAAATATCGAAATTGTCGGGGGATGGCAATTAACATGTTAATACAGAGGCTGTGTAGGGAAGAGGAAGTTGGATTTGTGGATTTATGGGGAAGTTTTGTTGGGAGGGCAGATATGTACATGAAGGATGGGCTTCATTTAAGTGGAAAGGGGGCGGCAGTATTCGCGGACAAACTTTCAGCAGCAGTAGATAGCGACTTTTTGGAAGTAAACATTCTTTAAACTAGAAGTGCAGGGGGGTTACCTAGAGGTGTCTCAAACAGAACAAGAGGCCACTAGCACAGATAAATCAATATCAAATCATCCGAAAAACATCTCTGAAAAAGGTTATAGATGCGTATGTTTAAATGCAAGGAGCATAGTAAATAAGAAAAACGAATTAAACATTATGGTAGAAGATATTGACCCTCACATAATTGGTATAACTGAATCATGGGCCAACATAGATATAACAGATGCTGAATTAGGACTGACAGGATACGTAATGTTTAGGAAAGATCGAATAGGAAGAAGGGGCGGGGGAGTTATTTTATATGTTAAAGAATCTATTCAGGCTTATGAAATAAAACTAGAAAGGGAAGCAGATTGCGATGAAGCTGTTTGGTGCAAAATTGTTTCAGGAAATTCAAAATTAACTATTGGATTAGTTTACCGAAGTCCAAACATAAACGAAGAGGACAACAGAAAAATAAAAAACGCTATAAAGGAAGTTAGTAAAGGGGAATGTATCATAATGGGAGATTTTAACCATGGACACATACAATGGAATTCTCTAGAGAGCACAGGGATTGAGGATCAACAATTTCTATGTTTAATCCAGGATAGCTTTCTTACTCAGCACGTACTAGAACCAACCAGGGGAGAAAATGTATTAGATATAGTTTTGTCATCACAAAAAGAATTAGTGGACAATGTAAAAATATTTGAACCATTGGGTAATAGTGACCATAATCAAATACATTTTGACATCAATGTAAAATCAGAAAGTAAAAATAAGAAAACGTACAAGAGAAACTTCCACAAAGGTAACTACAAAGATATGAGAAAATATTTAGCACAGCTAGATTGGAATAACATGCTGATGAATAAGACCGCAATTGAATGTTGGAATATTCTAAAATATGAAATTGAGAGTATCATCGATAAATTTGTTCCCTTCCGAAAACAAGGAAAACGGTGTAGAAAGAAACACTTGTCAAAAGAGGCTATTAGAAAAATAATGCTAAAACAAACTATGTGGAGGGTTTATAGGCGTACCAGAAAGGAAGAAGACTATGCAAAATACAAAGAGGCACTTAATGCAGCTACAACTGAAATCAGACAATCTAAAACAAGCTATGAGCAAAAACTGGCATGTAACATAAAAAATGACAGCAAGAGTTTGTATGCATATGTCAGGAGTAAACAAAACGTACAAGACAAGGTTGGACCTCTAGAAGACAGTGCTGGAAATATAATATCACAGGGGTTTTTAATGGCGGAAGACCTAAATGGTTACTTCAGTTCAGTGTTTACCAAAGAAGATATTAGTTCATTACCAGTTGCTGATGATAAATTTCAGGGGGCTAAATCTGAATATTTAGGACCGTTAGTTGTAACTCCAGAATTGGTAGCTAAGAAAATAAAGGCAATGAAGGATAACAAATCACCGGGAGTGGATGGGATTCCTCCAAAATTACTAATGGAAACAGTAGATCAAATCAGTATACCACTTGCAAGAGTATTCAACTTGTCATTAAAAGAGGGAGTTGTTCCGTTTGAATGGAAAGAAGCAAACATCATACCATTATTTAAAAAGGGTTCGAGAAATAAGTCAGAGAATTACAGACCAGTGAGTTTAAAGTCAGTGATTTGTAAATTATTAGAAAGGTTAATTAAAGACCATGTGGTGGACTTCCTCGTTAAGCATAAATTATTAAATTCATTTCAACATGGATTCCTTAAAGCGAGGTCATGCTTAACAAATATGTTATGTTTTTTGGAAGAAATCACTAAGTGGATAGACGTGGGATCGCCAGTAGATATTATCTACTTAGATTTTCAAAAAGCTTTTGACAAAGTGCCACATCAAAGATTGCTACTTAAATTAAAAACCCATGGTATCGGGGATAGCATAACTGACTGGATAGAACAATGGCTGACTGACAGAAGACAACGAGTTGTAGTAGATGGAGAAGTTTCAAATTGGAAACTAATTTGAGTGGGGTACCTCAAGGATCAGTATTAGGACCTATATTATTCTTAATTTATATCAATGACTTGGACGACAGTATAACAAGTAACGTACTGAAATTTGTGGATGACACAAAACTGTTTAGAAAGGTTAATACTGATGGTGATAAACAACATTTACAAAACGATCTAGACAGATTAGTGAAATGGTCTGAGAAATGGCAGATGCTATTCAATTTTGGGAAATGTAAATGCCTACATACAGGACATGGGAACTTGAATGTAAACTATAAAATGGGAGATACTGTTCTGGGTACTACTGTAAAAGAAAAGGACTTAGGAGTTACAATAAGCGCTGATATGAAAGTTTCAGAGCAGTGTGGTATTGCAGCTTCAAAGGGTAATCAAATTATTGGATTGATTAGAAGAAGCATAACATACAAGGGAAAAAAGTTAATTATACCTCTTTATAAAGCAATAGTTAGACCTCATTTAGAATACTGTATACACGCATGGAGACCATATCGTAAGAAGGATATAGATACGCTTGAACGCATACAAAGGAGAGCAACTAAAATGATTTCAGAACTTAGAGACCTTAGTTATGAAGAACGCCTGAAAGAATGTGGTTTAACAACTCTAGAGACAAGGAGGTTAAGAGGAGATCAGATTGAAGTTTTTAAGATATTGAATGGGTATTAAAATATTGATAGAAATATGTTTTTCTCACTCAAGAAGGATAGCAGAACTAGAGGACATGAGGTAAAATTAGTAAAGGATCAATGTAGATTGGACATCAGGAAGCACTCGTTCTCACAGAGGACAATAAATTAATGGAACAAATTGTCTACAGATTGTGTAACTGCTAGCAGCGTGAATATGTTTAAAAACAAGGTTGACACATATATCAGGAGGGCGGGTTATAAGTAGGTGAACATTGTTGGACTCTCGATAAGCCAATGGCTTCCTTGTCCACTTGCCATCTGGGCCTTTGGCTTGGATGGCAAATCTTGTTATATCTTGTTAAATCTTGTCTGTCGATAAGTTTTGTAGGTCGTTTTATGACCTTGCCTTCATCATTAAACCCCCACACCATTTCCATTTCGATCTGGGAACGTGATTTGAACAGTTTCATTTCTTGCATGACAGCCGGCCACAGGGCTCTGTGTTTTACCAACGCGGCGTAAACGTTAGCAGGTTGCTGTCTCGGTTGACCCATAGCATTGCAGCCCATGCCAATTTCCATGGTAACCCGCTCTATTGGCCGCATCATTCCTAGCTCTGTCATAACATCAGCCCATAATTTTCTATGATCTAGAAATGCGGCGTATTCATTGCATTCATCGTCCCAGTTTTCTTCAGAAGTATACCCGTCATCGCTGTTCTCGTCTATGCGTGGCGTACGAGCACATAACTCCTGCATCACGAACGGCCAGTGGTTTCTATGGAAGCTGAAAAACCAGAGTGAAAGACACATTGAGCCATTGGTAAAGGACTGTGTTAAAAGTATCGTATATACATTAAATAGCACATGCACATCTGTTAATAATAAACTATGAGTAGACATGCTGTGAGCGGTGTACTTTGGAACCACCACGGGGTATGTAATACTACACCGCCAGCAGCAGAAGCGCGTAGAAACTAGGTCGCGTAAAACTGATAAGACTGATCTGGCGACCTCGCTCGGCCGACGCGGCGCGCGTGCTATTTATAATCAGACTACCAGCCGCTTAGCAAGAGGCATTGTAACTAGGTCACAGACGCATAAAAGATGTCTCTTAAAGTTAAACTGTGTGTGTTATGTAGACGCTTTTAAAATCTTTTAAAAACACAGGAGTACGTATCAGCAAACAACCACGGACAATATGTACTTACGATCGATACAGTATCAGACTCAACGCAACGCCAACCTCGATGTAGACTTGCATTAAGTCGGAAAACAAAGCAACGCTAGGCAGCATGGTGATGAAGTCAGAGACAACGGCAGCGGCAGCAGCAGAACGACGGTTGCAGAATGGCGGTAAGTGTATAAAGAAATACCTTGTCTGAGGACGGCTTTATATAGGAAACGCTAAACAACGCAGACAGCTGACATAAGCTGCTATAACACAATAATAAATCCATCAAAGTCAGAAAGTTATGTTAGAAAACACCCATAATAAAAATTATTATTAAACTAGAATGCTAATAATCAACTCCCAAACCCACTAGAACAATAAGCCATCCTTCACAAAGAAAAACATGTTCGATAAGCCTGTCACAGAAGTGTCAGAGAATCGATGCTGAAAGCAAAATCTCATTTATCACGTGTAAAAAACAAAGTCAACCAGTTCTCAACTAACGTTGTATCGATTCCAGACATTCTGCATGAAACAGTAAACAACTCCTCCCAGCGATAAGCCCGTCAACTAACTAACGCTGAATCCGAAAACCCATTTATCACGCATAAAAACACCAGGCACTTATGGAAGTTATTGCTGCATGGAAACTGGTGGACATATATGCATATGCATTAATTTATATATGCATGCATTTATGCATTTGTGTATATGCATGCATTTATGTATATAAATGCAGTGCATGTAACATTAAACAGCATAAAATCAGAATGACTCCTCCTATATACTTCCGTGGAGGAAACTCGTTTCTATCCAATTTCTACGCATGTAGGATACATGCATGGGGTCATGTTTTTAACACAGTTGAAGCTGCGTACCAGTACAGGAAATGCATCTTTTATGGAGATGTCGAGACGGCGCAGAAATTGCCACAAGAACCGGACTACAGGCGAAATACCTAAGCAAGACCATCCGAGAGAAACAGGAGTTACGCGCGCAGTGGAACAAACAGAGACGATCTGTAATGAGAGCGTTAGTTGCTATTAAATTTCGCGACACGACATTACGCAAACAATTATTAGAAACATATCCAGCGCCGTTAATGGAAAGCGTGAGAAGTAGGGAGGGATACTGGAGCATGTCCACTTACACCGGACAGTGTGGACAGAACGTGTTGGGTCAGATACTCGTGAATTGTCGCGAGTTCATTCGAAAAAACCAGGCGCCATAAAGTCTGGCGCGCACAGCGATAGGAATGCGCGGTGCATACCAGAGGGCCAGCTGGTAAATATAACACAGACGCGCCATGCAACCGGCTCGCTATATAAGGGACCCGTAGCTGCAACTGTCATAACACGATTCTCGCAGCGACTCACTCGACATTCTCTCTCTACCGAAGCAACATGATGGCCGCCGCCGCCGCACAGCAGCTCATGGACGATGACCACATGATGAATCTGACGCGTTTACAGGTACGCGATGGAACGTACAAGTTTCCAACACCGTTAACCATAGTCGCTACCGCACGGCAGGAGAAATATGTAGTATATCCGGCATGCTCACAGTGTCCCGTTGGAGTCCAGCGTAGTAAGCAGGGGTACTATTGTCCAACACACAAATGGCAGCGATCTCCTACGTACAGATTCAACCTGCGTGTCCTCCTGCAAGACAGTATAGGAAGTGAATGTTGGGTTAGCGTATTTGATACGCTGGCAGTTAAAGCCCTTGGCTTCACCGCGAACGAGTACGTCGCAATCAAGTCAGAAGACGAGCGGGTGGCTGCCCTGTCTGTGTTGAGGGGGGTCCGTGTCAGAGCGACCATTAAAAAGCGCGTCAACAAGGACTACGTAAACTACATTGCGTCAGAGCTGGAAGTACTTGACGAGGCATTCTCTTTGTAGGAGGAAGACAAAGAGAATGCCGTCGCCGCCAGCGCTGACAGCAGCAATGAAAGCACAGGTCCTCCTGTTGATGAAATAAGCACGAATCAAAAGGTACGGGACTGGGAAAATACCATGAATAAAAAGGTACAGCAGTGGTTAGACTCGTATGAAGAACGTAATCTGTTACCATCCACACCATCCATCACTTCCTCTACCGAACCGACTCTGTGTATAGCAGACGAGGAAAGTAACGATGCGGTTATTACCGTAAGCAGCAGCGAAGCAGCTATGGTCATAAGCTGTAGCAGCGGCAGCAGCAGCAGCAGCAGCAGCAGCGGTGGTAACCATGGCAACGATATGCAGGCGACGGCAATGAACATAGACAGAATATGGAATCGTGCAGAAGCCATGATGAACCAGAACACCTTCAACACATTGATAGATGCAGCTTGTGTTCGTTATGCATGTAACGAGGTTGAGCGCATATTAGATTTATCGGAAGGTGAATATTACGTACCGTCTTCCGGTCTGATCAATCACATCATGCGCTGGGTTGTCATAGCAGTGGAGGAGAGGGTTGGTAAAAGGCAATGGTGTGTCGATATGGCAGACACGATCAGAGCGACCATAGCCAGTCTATATGCAGGTAAGAACGAAGTTCCTGACATTGATTAAACAGGTGTGTCTTTTGTTGTCCCGTCTATAGATCCATAACGGTCTGAGACAGCTCAGAGAAGCGTACTAGAACGATAACGTCGATGATGATGATGAGAAACCGTCGCCACAGCGCAAACGCCGGATGCCACCGTTGGCTGCAAACGATCTGCGGGTGAAGCTGAATCGGAAACGGCGCTTTGCTTCACCCGCACCAGCAGCAACGGCAGCAGCAGCAGCAGCAGCAGCAGCAACAGCAGCAACGGCGATGACAACAGCAGCGCCAATGACACCGCCACCCCCACCGCCGTCGTGTCTACAGACCACTTTCGAATTCAGTCCAGCGTCACCACCATCATCGTCGCCACCGTCGCCATCATCGTCATCATTCGAGACACTGAACAAACCATTGTTGACAACACCACCACCACCACCCTCCGACATGCAGCAGCCATGCACGTGTGATCGCTGCTGCGACGAAAACATTATCTTAGAATCATCACCAAGCAAGCCGAACATTATGAATCCGTCTACAGCAAACATCATGATCATAGAAGCAGTGACACATCTCATAATGCATAAATCATACCATACACCTCTGACAGTAGCCGAAGCTACTGTCAACGTATGTGCAGAAGGGTGCACTCGGTTACTGTCGGAGGAGATGCAATCATACCTCATACACGAAGTGGCGTGTTTCAATCCTTGGATGTTGTAAACAAAGGATTGAAACACGCCACACACACACACACACACACACACACACACACACACACACACACACACACACACACACACACACACACACACACACACACACACACACACACAAACACACACACACAGAGTAATTGATTTGAATCATATATTGTTTAGTGTCTTTAGTAAATGTTAATGAATTTAATCTTATGTATTTAGTTGTTATATATCATTAGTGTCTTTAGTAATTGTTATTGACTTTAATCTTATGTATTTAGTTGTTATATATCATTAGTGTCACACACACACAGAGTAATTGATTTGAATCGGATATTGTTATTGACTTTAATCTTATGTATTTAGTTTTTTTTATATATCATTAGTGTCTTTAGTAATTGTTATTGACTTTAATCTATGTATGTAGTTGTTATATATCATTAGTGTCTTTATTCTTTTGCGTGTATTTGTTGTCTATGAAATACATATAGTAATCTTTATGCACGAAGAGATCGACTTATATATATATATATACAATTATTCACACACGTGACCTCTGTCGTGGTGTAAAAACCCACAAGTCAGCCATTATTCACACACGTGACCTCTGTCGTGGTGTAGAAACCCACAAGTCAGCCATTATTCACACACGTGACCTCTGTCGTGGTGTAAAAACCCACAAGTCATCCATTATTCACACACCTGACCTCTGTCGTGGTGTAAAAACCCACAAGTCAGTCATCATAGTAAAACACCTACAACTCGACGTCATTAACTTATATATATAGAGAAGCCTATCTTTTCATATCAGTACAGTATATATATATCTATTTCATAGACAATGTATTCTATTGAATAAAATAGTCAAAATGGAATGGAACGTGTTGTACCTTCATTATTCGCACGACTGACACTCCTCTTCACGAAAGGGAAACCCGTAGCCGATTATGATGGACATAGTGGACAATACTAAGTGACCAAAAGTAGCCAAGTTAGGAACGCCTGTGATTGGTCAATAGTATCCATGTTAGGAACGTCTCCTATTCGTGATTGGTCAATAGTACCCATGTTAGGACCGCCCCACTTTTAGTAATTGACCAATAGTAATCAAGGTAGAAACTTCTCTTATTAGTGATTGGACAATAGTACCCATGTTAGGAACGCCTCTTATTAGTGATTGACATGTTTAATTGACCAATAGTAATCAAGGTAGGAACGTCTCCTATTAGTGATTGGACAATTATTAGTGATTGACATGTTATCCACCTCGCACCCACTATATAGATGTACTGAGAGTCCATTCCCTCTCAGTTGTAGATGCAGTCATGAAAAGACACCAGTGTCGTCACTGCGAGGTCGCCTTCGACACGTGCGCAGAACTACAACGTCACGTGCAGAGTACTCACTCGACGCCATCATGCGACTTACATTCATACTCGGTGGCACCGCCTATGGTGGCGCCACGCAGCGACTATGCAAAGAGAGCGAAATACGCATGCAAATAGTGCGGTGCCACCTTCGTTAGATATAACAACCTACAACGTCACGTAAGCTCGGTATGTAGAGGTAGTAGTAGTAGTAGTAGTAGTAGTAGTAGTAGTAGTAGAAGCATCGTCTACGCATGTAAGAAATGCGGACGGAAGTTCGAAAGACGTTACAATCTGACCAAACACGCACGAACCGCGTGTGCCGACGTCACCGAGCCACCAGCACCAAAGAGATCAATAAGAGAAGACACTACCCCATCCCACCATCCACTCGTTACCGAGGAAGATCCGTTAGACCCACCTGATCGACTTCCCTTCGCCGATACTCTGTCGACGGAGTTGCTAGACGTCGTTCGTGCGCACTGGTCCGCTATACGGACCCACGTGTTCAGAGGTCCACTTCAATGCAGGTACGATTACAGATTAATCACGCTAGACACGACCGACTTCGAACCGTCTTTGAAGATCATGTTCCAGGAACAGACCAGCGCTTTCAAGATTAACCTCAGTTACGGGTTCATTCTGAGAAACAAGAACACGGGTCAATACAAGTACTATCATACTTCTTGTAATTGCTGTGGACGCTACCTGGACGAACCCAGTCTCGTCACCAACAGCAAGGACTTTGATAAATTTCTCCAACGCATCCGAGAACCCGACCTCTTGCAATGGGCCATCAATCAAAGACCGGATTCTGCGTGGGTGTGCGAACTCGTGACGAATGTCACTTTTTTCGTTAATCGCATCATCGATCATCCTATAGGATGTGTAGGCATGATCTCTCTACCATCCTACATCAAGAGGAAGAAAAGCATCATCGGATTGGAAACGGATCCCATCCATCACAAGAGGTACAAAGATAACCTGTGTCTGTTCCGATGTCTGGCCCTGCATCGAGGATGTGATCTATATCGATTGGAACCGGCGGTGAAGACGCTCTACGAGACATACGATCGAGATCACGTACCCATGGAAGAATTTACAGGGGTCACGCTGGATGACCTCTATCGCGTAGAGACCACGTTCCAAACGAACGTGTGCGTGTACCGCCTTGTCAATGAGGAGGACGGTAAGTCGACTGCCGAACTGGTTCGTCGATCGTTATGCAAGTACCCCGAAACAATGTATCTCAACCTTCACGGGACACATTTTTCATTCATCCAAGGTGTCTGCATGTACTGCAACTCGTATCGATGTCGGAAGTGCGGTGACTCGTTATGGAAAGAGGCATCGAAGCTGTATCGACACGAGCGCACGTGTTCAGGGGGTGTGCGTCGAGTCTATCCTGGTGGCGAGTATCATTCCACACCATCGGTGTTCGAACGTCTGGACGACGAGAACATTCGCTTGGCTGAATCGTTGCGCTACTATCCGTATCGAGCCACCTTTGATTTCGAGTGTTGGTTCGATACGGAACAACTTCCGTCGGACAGTGACAAGGTCCACTGGGTGGCGCGTCACGGTCCACTGAGCGTCAGCGTAGCATCCAACGTGCCCGGCCACGAGCGAGTGCAATGTCTCGTCACGGACGGAGACACCAACAAGTTGGTGAGTAGAATGATGAATATCTTACAAGCGATGAGTGACGCCGCGTACGACAAGATCAAACACTCGTACGAAGATGTCTTGGATCAACTCGCAGAGGAACTGACGAAATGGGACGAAACTGAGAAGGCTGCACGATCAGCCGTCGATAAGAAGAAATCTCGTCCGACGACCAATCCATACAAAAAGTTGATGGGACAACTCTATGGATGGATGCAACAGTTACCTGTCATCGGGTTCAATTCGGGTAAGTATGATCTCAATGCCATCAAACAGTTTCTCATACCCTACTTCTTATCCACCGGATCAAAGGAACAAGAAGACCAAGAAGAACAAGAAGAACAAGAACAAGACGACAAAGATGAAGAGAATGAGGGTGTCGGTACTTTTTTCGTCATCAAACGTAACAACACTTTCATGTGTCTTTCGACGGATCAGCTGAAATTCCTAGACATGACCAACTACATAGCTCCCGGGTTCAGTTACGACAAGTATCTGAAGGCGTACGGATGCGAGGTGACAAAAGGTCATTTCCCGTACGAGTACATGGACCGTCTGGAGAGACTCGACGACACTGCACTTCCATCGAAACAGGCCTTCTTCAGTCGACTGAAGAACGAAGGTATTTCCGACGAGGATTATGCCAGTTGTCAAGAGGCCTGGCGTGACAATTCCATGACGACTTTGCGAGACTTTCTCGTCTGGTACAACAACAGAGACGTGGTTCCCTTTCTGCAGGCCATCGACAGACAGTTTGCCTTCTACAAACAACGTGGTATAGACATGTTCAAGCAAGGCATCAGCGTACCTGGTCTGACCTTGCTCAACGACCTTCCCGAGAAGACCTACTTTACCATCTTCAACGAGAAGAATAAAGATCTTCATCATCTCGTCAAAGATCACGTGGTTGGCGGGGCTTCGCTCATTTTTCATCGCTATCACGAGAAAGGGGTCACCACGCTACGTCAGAACGAGTACGGAGAGGCCGCTCGTCCTTGTAGGTCCATCGTTGGATACGATGCCAATGCCCTGTACCTGTGGTCACTCATGCAAGACATGCCTATGGGATGGTACACGCGACGACGGGAAGAGAAAGATTTCCGACCGGAATCGGCGCAGCTGTACGGTCAGATGGCCGCGGAATGGTTGACTTGGGAATCCGAACGCACGGGACGCGTCATACGACACCAGATCAACGGTAGAGAGAAGAGAATAGGCAAACTGCTGGTGGACGGGTGGTGCAGCGAGACGAAAACGGCTTATCAGTTCCACGGATGTTTTTTTCATGGTCACTCGTGCACTGGCAAAGAGGTCAACGAGGTCAACGGGAAACCCATGGCTGAACTGCTCGAAGAGACCCGAAAGAACACCGTCTACCTCCGTCACTTTGTCAAAGTCGTAGAGATGTGGGAATGCGAGTGGAAAGAGACGAGACGATATCCTGTCGTGAAAAAGCTTCTGGATGCTACATTTCCGCGACGACGTCACGCACGATGGACGATGACGTCACAACAGATCCTGAGCGGCGTGCGTGCCGGAACCGTGTTCGGTCTGATCGAGTGTGACCTTCGCGTACCGGAAGCATTGCGAGAACACTTTGCCGAGATGCAGCCCGTGTTCAAGAACATCCGACTGATACGCGACGATCTCGGACCTTTCATGCGACGATACGACGAGGAGCACAACATCATGACGACACCGAGACGCATGCTCGTGGGTAGTTATCGAGGGGATAAGATCCTGCTTGCCACGCCTCTGCTGCGATGGTACATGGACCACGGTCTCGAGATGACGCACGTGTATCAGGTCATCGAGTACGATCCCGTCCCTTGTTTCAGACGGTTCGGCGATGCAGTGTCCACGGCGCGACGCGAAGGAGACGTCCACTCGCACAAGGCCATCATCGCAGACACCATGAAGTTGCTGGGGAACTCGGGCTACGGAAAGACCATAACCAACGTGGACCGACATCGCAACGTCAATTATTGTAAGGAGAAGGCGGCATCGCTCTTGGTCAACGATAAGGGATTCCGACAACTCGATGTCATCGTGGACGATGCGTACGAGATAGTGATGAACAAGAAGACCGTCACGTACAGCCTACCCGTACACGTGGGATTCTTCGTTCTGCAGTACGCCAAGATGCGCATGTTACAGTTCTACTACGACTTCATCGACAGGTACCTGGAGCGTCCTCTTTTTCAGTACTGCGAGACAGATACAGATTCTGCCTATTTGGCCTTGGCCGGCGAGTCCGTCGACGCCCTCGTGACCCCGGAACTACGAGAACATTACTTCCGGCACCGCTCCGAATGGTTGCCGTCCGAATGTTGCGACGACCATCGGAACGAGTACGTGCGCTGTCGACTCGCCAATAGACCGTGGGTCGGTGACGAGGCGTGCTGTAAAGCGCGTAGGGCTGAGGTCGATCTTTTGTGTGCGCTAGCCGAGTGTGCCTACAACATATTAAAACAGAACATTCCATTGTCTGCATTACAGAGGCGTCGTTTGAGTAAATACAGGAAGAAGTTACGCGAGTTGGCTCACAGTCGAACGTCGGCTGGCAGAAGAAGACGTCTCTTGCTGCAACGACAGGTCGGCGAAGGACAGAGCGGAGGGTTCCTATCGGCCTTCCTAGCACCTTTGGCAAGTTCGGTGTTTCTATCCTTGCTTCGAGAGGTGCTGCTCCCGCAAGCAACCAGGTCGCACCACCTTCGTTCGGGAGGCTAGATAGATGGAACACGCACGCAAGATGGCCTTGGTAGATCCACGATTGTTGGACACGCTTCGATCACCCCCATCACCCCGATCACCGCTTCGATGGCCGTCATCTCGATGACGAGATGACGGCCATCCTCGACAGAAAGGACCTCGACGACAGGACCAAGGTAACATTGTATAATCAGGTGTTGCAACGGTATAACGTCTTGTCCGATAAACACGCCAAGGAACCGACACGAGTGATCGCAGTGAACGAGTCTGGAGCAGGACCGAGGCCGCGGCCGGGGCCGGGGGCGGGGGCGGAGGAAGCTCCTGCTCTTGCTAGCGAGATAGAGGCCGACGTCGTGGATACCGTCCCCAAGACCATGCAAGGCAAAGCCAGACGGTTGATGGAACGCATGAAAAGAAACATGTCTTGGACCGCCCGCGGCGAACTGATCCACGAGGGTGTGCCCATCGCCGGAAGTAACGTGGTGGATCTCGTGAACGATGTGTTGCGTAAGAGAAAGACCAATCCGACGGGATGGCAACCGTTTGCAAGACAACTCCGTGCCATGAACCTGCCCATGGAGTTGGTCGGTAACGTCGCCAGGAGAGACTACATACGTCATGCACCGACACCAACCACATCCACTCCAGGTCGTCATCGAATACCGGCTACTCCTCGCTCTGGTGGTGGTAGCGCAAGAAGATCGCTCAGTTGGACACCCCTCGCTCGTCGACGCGGTCAAATGGAACATTCCATGCTCACCCCACCTCCAGAACGTCAACGCAAGGCACTGACGTCATTGGCTAGTTGGGAAGACATTTAAGTCGTTGCAACACGCTCAGTGTGAACAGCGATGTCGAGCGATCCACAGGACACGTACTACCGTTCCGTCGTCGTTACAGCATTTAACGTTGGACTTTACTTGATTGCTGACGCTATAGTTCGAAATCTTTACAACAGTCGCTCTGCAGAGTATGATTACAGTACTAGAATATAGATCATTCGTCATCGTCTTGGGTGTAGTAGTGGGTCTTCTGGTGTACGTCAGCGTACTCTTTCTTACTCGTCACGAACCGTGCTGCGCACTGTGCTGCGCAGTAAACGTCACAACCGTCAGTCCATCGGAACTCTTTTAATGGCACCGAAGAAAGAACGAGCACTTAGGACGGTCTACTTCGATCCGAAAAGGGTAGGTAGTTACGGTGGACCCGATGCCTTGCGACGCGTCACGCGCATATCAAGAAAAAAGGTTGCGGAATGGTTGTCGGAACAGGACGCCTATACCCTACACAAGCCGGCTAGACGTCGTTTCGAGAGACGACGCGTCATCGTGAGCGGTCTGCATCAGCAGTGGCAGGCCGATCTCGTCGATCTGTCGCATTTGAAAAAGCACAACGAGGGTATGACCTTTCTCCTCACGGTGATCGACGTCTTCTCGAAAGTGGCCTGGTGTGTTCCCATGAAGAACAAGTCCGCGGCGTCGTTGGTAGCGGCACTTTACAGCACGTTCAGCAAAGGCTGGCCAAAGATGTTGCAGACAGACCAGGGAAAGGAATTTCTGAATAAACCCGTCCAGGCTCTATTGAAGAAGCACAACATCCATCACTTCTCCACGTACAACGCGGATACGAAGGCGTGCATCGTGGAAAGATTCAACAGAACGTTGAAGGCACGCATGTGGCGATACTTCACGAAACACCAGACGTGGCGATACCGCGACATCATTCAGGACCTGGTGCATTCGTACAACAACACCCCCCCACCGCAGTATCGGCACGGCTCCTTCACAGGTGAGTTACCGTAATCAGGAAGAGGTGTGGCAGCGTCTGTACGGTCACGACGGTAAGGGCGTGCCCAAGTTGCGCGTGTCGGATCGCGTACGTATCAGCAAGTACAAAGGTAAGTTCGAAAAGGGGTACACGGCGAATTGGAGCGAATTGATTTTCACGATACACGAGGTTCATCCCTCCGATCCACCCGTGTATCGATTGAAGGACGATCTCGGAGAAGTGCTGGAAGGCACCTTCTACGAATTGGAGTTGCAGAAAGTGTTGGTACCCCCCGATAAACTGTTCTACGTGCAAGAAGTCCTGGACCGTCGCAAGGTAGGTGGACGAAATCAAGTTTTCGTGAAATGGTTTGGTTACCCCTCCAAATTCAACAGCTGGATAGATGCCAAGGCACTGGTGCAGTCTACTATAAAGACTAGCCACGCGTTCGGTAAGACTTCAGTCGAGAAATGACACATGACACGACAACACGAGACTTCACCGTCGTCGAACAGGAGGAACAAGAGGACGTAGTAGTAGCAGCAGCAGCAGAGGACAGTACTGACGCGCAGAACGCAGAGGACAGCACTCCTTGGCATCTGTTCGGTACCGTGTGTCCTAAAGAGGAAATAGTCTTTCTGTGTCAGGTGCTCGTCTTGTTTACGGTCATTCTCATAAGCATTTACAATCTGACCACAGAATTCTACTCTGTGGACGGCACTGTTGAGTAGTTCTTTGGGTTATCTGCTCCCCAATCCCACGTTGAGACGTAATGGCGACTGATTTCTACCTGACACTGCCTAGCAACGCTTCCATGAAGATGTATCCCAACAATACGTTGGCTCATTACATCACAGACTTACCTCGACTTATCGATCTGACTGGTGAGTGGGAATGCGGGTTGGCAGAAATACAGTACCCGCATACGTGGTACAACATAGGAACGTACGACACCTGGTTCTTCCTTAACGAGACGATTGCTATGGGTCTAACCCCGAGTGCAAGGATCAGTGCTGGATATTACAAGTCTCCCACGACTTTGATGGATCACGTCAACAGGGGACTGGACAGTATGGCGACGGATAAGATACGAGCAAAGTTGACCTACAGCCCCGTCACTCAAAAAATGACGATGCACATGACACCAGGCACCGAGTTCACTGTACCTCGCCTCAGTGCGTTGGCAAGAATGTTAGGTTTCGAACCGACGGTGGTCACCAGTCCGTCAGCATCGACAGCAGCACCACCATCGCTACTAGGATCGATCATGACAGCAGCGGTGACAACAGCAGAGACGATACGAACGGACGAGAACCCGAGAGAAGGTGGAAGGAATCTCGGTCTCACACCGTCGGCTACCGTGTTTTTGCCACCCAAAGACACTCCCGATGGTCCGTATACCTACCGTAAAGAAGCCGAACACGTGGTGCAGACGAATCAAGGGTTCGATACCATATACGTTTACACGGACGTCGTGGAGTCTCGTATAGTAGGTGACACTGTCGCGCCTTTGTTGCGAGCCCTCCCGGTTGCCGTAAGTCACGGCGAAACGGTATCCGATAGGTTCACTAACATTCACTACGTGCCTCTGTTGTACTCGCACTTCAAGTTGATTGAAATCGATATAAGGGACGACACAGGACGACGCGTGCCATTCGAGTACGGTAGAGTGACCGTGACACTTCATTTTCGACGGCGCAGGATCGGACTGTTCTGAAGATGAATTACAACGAGTATTACGCGCGTCAGGCAGGTGGTGCGCTGCCCTACTTCGCTGGTGCTCAATACCAGCGGGGACATGGACTAGGTAGTCTGTTCACCGGTCTGCTGCGCAGCGCCATGCCACTCATCAAGAGAGGTGCCGTGGCGTTGGGAAGGGGGGCGTTGAAGACCGGCGTGCGCATAGCCGACGACGTCATGTCTGGACAGAGCATAAAAAAGGCAACCAAACGACGCGTCACAGATGCCGGTAGGAATCTGATGCGTATGGTGGTTCCTGGCGTGCGTCCTCGTAAACGTATAAAACGCGCGCCGGCAAAGAAAGGAGTCACTTTAGCAAAGAGACGACGTAAGAGACAGACGTCCACGAAACGCGAGGCCGACATATTCGACGACGATGGCATTCGTACATAAACAGTCGTGCGAAGGGGTCAAGAGCGAGCTGGATCTCTTTACCGTACCCCCCACTCAGACCAGCATCATCGACAGTCACGTAGTCCTCTCTGGACTCGGGTGGACCGATAGAATTCCTCATACCCGGATCGGGAGACGATTACCTGGATCTCGCCAACACGATACTGCACGTGCAGGCGAAGGTGACACGAGCCAACGGGGACGATCTCGACTTGGCCGATCCCGTGGCACCGGTGAATAACTGGCTGCATGCACTGATCAGTCAAGCCGACGTCTCCCTGAACAATACGCTCGTGACCCCTTCGACCAACACGTATGCGTATCGCGCCTTCATAGAGACGTTGCTCAGCTACGGTCCCGATGCCAAGGACACGCAACTGACGAGTCAGCTGTGGTACAAGGACACGGCCACTCGCATGGACGCCTGCGAGATAGCCGACGGACCCGCAGCTAACAAAGGGTTCGTGGCTCGACGAGGGCACATCCTGAGGAGTCGTTTGTCGATATGATGGGCCGTCTCCACGTGGACCTCTTTCTGCAGGATAAATTCCTCATCAACGGCGTCGATGTCAAGATCCGACTGGTGCGTAGTAAACCTGCTTTTGCACTCATGGCTGGTGGACTCAACCCCGATTACAAGATACAAATAGTCAATACCTGCTTGTTTGCAAAGAAAGTTACCGTGAATCCCAGCGTGCAGATAGCACACGTCAAGGCTATGGAGAAGAGTACGGTCAAGTATCCGATGCGATCCGTCGAGTGTAAGGTGTACTCCATTCCTGCCGGCACTCGCTCGCATACGTACGAGAACCTGTTCCTCGGTACCCTGCCGAAACGTCTGGTGCTGTGCTGCATCGATAACGATGCCTACAACGGAGCGTACGACAAGAATCCCTTTCACGCCAAGAACAACGCCATCAGCTTCCTCGCGGTGTACGTGGACGGACGACAGATACCCTCCAAACCTTTCCAGCCGAATTTCGAAGACAACCTCTTTGTCAGGAGCTACATGAGTATGTTCTCGTCGACCGGTAAGTTGTGGCAGGACGAAGGGAACGGACTGACTCGCAGCGACTACCGACACGGCTACACCTTCTTCGGTTTCGATCTGACCCCCGATCAGTGCGATGGTCCCTGCTTCCATCTGGTACAAAAGGGCAACCTGCGCATAGAAGTTCATTTCCGCAATGCGCTGCTGAACACCGTGAACGTCGTCGCCTACGCCGAGCTCGAGTCCGTGCTGGAAATCGACAAGAATCGCAACATCATCTACGACTACTAAAATGGACACCCTGCAGATCGCTAGACTACTGGCGGTGGACCCGCGCACCAGAACGATATTTCGCGGCGTCGTACCCAGAGACGGACTACCCACTACGATAGACGGCACTCTGCCCGCAGCCTTCGTGTGCAACACCGACGACGGCGACGAACCAGGCGAACATTGGATAGCGCTGTACCTGGACGCCAACGGACGCGGTGAATACTTCTGCTCGTACGGTCTGCCGCCTCGTCACGCGGCGTTCCGCACCTTCCTGAACAAACACTGTTCCGAATTGACTCATAATACCCAGAGGCTTCAGAGTCCTCTGTCTAATGTTTGCGGACAATATTGTGTTGCTTATGTAATGTTTCGTTGTACAGGTTCTTCTATGAAGACTTTCGTAAACATGTTCCACACTAATCTGGTCAATAACGATTGTCGAGTGTTCGATTGGATGAGATTACTGAAAAAGGGTATACCCTACTATCGTGTATCTTACATAGACTGATGATACAAACAACCTATTCGGCACCTATTCAGTAGCTAATGATTGCCGCGTATTTGATTGGCTTAAAACAGCTGCGATATGGTAGACTGTATTATCGCTCATAGCAGCAGTACACCACATCATCGTTCGAGCCTCTGGCGAGGTGGTGCACCACCCGTAAGCTCGCGACCTCTGGCGTGATGGTAAACATCCGCAAGTCGCCTCGTCGTCATCCTCGAGCCTCTGGCGAGGTGGAAACACCCCTAAGCTCACGACCTCTGGCGCGATGGTCAACATACGCAAGTCGATTCATATATTCATCGTAGTTGTAGTTGTAGTGATATTACACGCTACCCTTGATGTATCGCCATGCTGCTTGTATTATACTCAATAAAATACGTGTGCACTCGTACCATATCGTGTTGCGTTGATTTCTCGTCTCCATTAGTCCCTTTGATAGTTGATATAATTAACGACCCTATTATTAATTAGATAATTACTAATTACCCTATTCTACTACGTATGAATCGTCACGGTAGCGGTCACTACCTGGTCAGTACAGGTCATAGGTCAGTACACACACCAGGTTATGACCGTTATCTCCAGTCGCTAGGGGGCGCTCGTGGTGGTGGATGTAGGTTACCGCTAGGGGGCGCTGGGGTTACCCAGAAGCCTCTATACCGGAAGTGACTGGGATGCTCTTTACTGGGCTGCTCTTTTGATCGGTCATTCCGCCCCGTATACTACTCGCGGGAATTTTTCCAGGCAGGGGAAAAATATAAGAATTATATATATATATATATATATATATATATATATATATATATATATATATATATATATATATATATATATATATATATATGGATGTAAAGTTAACATATACTTTGACCCCCCTCGGACGCTCATGGCCCGAACCCCTCTTTTCAAACCAGCAAGTGAGTCTGATTTCTTGACGATACCCCTTGGGGTTAACGACAAAAGACGTGGGCACGCGAAACACACATTCACGTCCAGAGACGGACGTAAAGGAGACGGAGAAAGTTGGGTATCGACTGGGAACGATTAAGTAATACATCAAGCAGTCTCCTGGCGGTAATGCAAATTGTATGACAACACCCTTTTAAGATTTGAGTTATGAGCGTTTGAAGATGATAGACTTTTGTCGAATAGTTTTTTTTCTCATAAGAACGCCTTTGTTAAAAAAATTGCCGAGTGAATTTATTCCGAGACACCGAACGTCAGTAACTGTTTGTCGCACAGAAACAGATCGGGCATTTTCAGTGGTAAATAATTGTCAGTATTCGTCGTTATGGTTTTTTTAACATGCAAACTGGGGATATTGCCCTACCACCATTTCATTTGCCCCCCAGCCACCCGCGTAACTAGGGGGCTACAGGGCAACTGTTTTTTTTTTACATAGGTGGTACCAATAATAATAGTGATCCATTAAAAACGTCGCCTGCCAGTGCAAAAATACAGATGTTACCAATTGGTGGCGAAGTGTAGTATTTGGTGAATGTTTGTTTCGGAAACACCGTTTCCATCATATTGTGTGTCACTTCTGATTAGTCGCCGTTTCTTGTTAATTTTGGTTGTAGTAAGGGAGACCGGAGATAATTGTTACAATTTTCAGTTACTTTTTGGTCAAAAGTTTGATAGATTATTATTATTTCTCTCAACGTATACATTAAATTCATTATTCATGTTAATAAAATGTATCATACAATTGATATTACGTAGTGTAGTTAAGTAGATATGTGAAGTTTCCCTGGCGCAGTCGACTGTATCAACTAGCCCCGTAAGCGGGGCAAGTTGTTACATCATACGGGGCAATTTGTTACAGCGAAGAACGCGTGGATCGCAAAGCAAGTGTCACTCGTCCATGTTACTGTTATTACATTAATTAGATTACACACGCTTAGACATCTTATACACAGTGTGCATAACAATGTAGGTATTCACAGCTTCATATATTAAGCTATCCATTTTAAGTTACCAAAGTGGACTCATTCCCCGGATTCTTAAATAACAATCAATTGTGAATGGAATGAATATATATATATATATATATATATATATATATATATATATATATATATATATATATATATATATATATAGATATTGTATTACTATAGAGAATCATACTACGATTTATCACTATTCAATAATACATTATAGATAACACGCAACATCTATACACTTGCATACATGAGTATCCACTATTAGCTTCATTTATTCAAAGTCGACTCTATTATATATATATATATATATATATATATATATATATATATATATATATATATATATATATATATATATATATATTCATTCCATTCAAATTGTTTTTCGGGTATCTTTGGTAACTTAAAATGAAAAGCTTAATATATGAAGCTGTGAATACCTACATTGTTATGCACACTGTGTATAAGATGTCTAAGCGTGTTTAATCTAATTAATGTATATTATTGAATGGCGTACGACATAGTGAATGACAATACGTATGTAATGCGACTTCTACTTGATTGAGTAATACACACACGTACGCACTCACACACACGTACGCACTCGCTTCCACATTTTAATGTATAGTGCTATATTGTTTAATTGCTCAAATAGGACTGTGCCATAAAAAAATTAACAAGACATCAAGATTGTCGTCCAAGGCAAAACACCCAGATGGCAAGTGGACAAGAAAGCAGTTGGCTTATCGAGAGTCCAAATTTGTTTAATCCACATTTCAATGAATCGTGCAATATTTATTAATTGCTCAAATAGGACTGTGCCATAAAGATTTAGCAAATCTGCCTTCCGCGGCAAAACACCCATTGCCATGTGGCAAGTGGACAAGGAAGCCATGTGTTTATGGAGAGTCCAACAATTCTTCATCTATGTGTAACCCGCCCTCCTGAGATATTTGTTAATTTTGTTTGACGCTGCTAGCATTTACAGTACTTATAAACCAGTACGCTAGGCTTCAAAAGTGAAATAAAGCGTTCACACGTCGTGGTTAAATAAATTGTGTTCGTTCAGTCATCGTCAGCACACAACTCGCTGGCTGAGCCATCGGTACGAGTCGCCCTAGCGTTGTTACATTTGTAACAACTTGTTCCAAACACAATTTTTGCAGTTAAATGCACGTGGACGATAACAAATCCGGAATTTCAGTTTAACTTCTACTATGCATAACCCTTTATATTATATAGTAGACATGTTTCAAGTTTCATTCACGAAACATAAAAAATGGCTGTGTGAGATGATATTAGGTGTTCATACCACAAACAGTTTTAGGTGGTCAAAAAGTCATTTTTGTCCACACCTCATTAATTTCGTCTTCTTACCCATCGATTTTTGGATCGTATGTCTGCTGATGGACTTTCAACCAACTACTGTCGATGATATATCTATGTGTGCCATGTTTTCATAAAACGACTCTGTAAGAACTTACTCCTGTATACAACTAGCCCCGGTCTCCCCTACTTGGGCGTTCGTGCCATTGGTTCGAGCCACTTGGCAGGTGTCGGTAGGTAACGCCGGGTTTACACGAGCTGCTAGATAATATTGCAGCTTGATCGTCCATAGTACACTGTGCGTCGCTGCGGAGAATGGCGGCGACGCGGCACGAAATAAAAATGTCAAAAAATTAATGATCATATTTTTTAACGACGTCGCGTGCGATACGAAACGGGCTTGACCTTTTCTAATGATGTACCCATCGCCTCGTCGGCCGGGGTGTTCACTCCGATAATCTGTGGGTACCCAGGTTAGTGTATCCCTTTTAGAGACATCATTTCCCTGGAATAATTTTGTTTTCTCCTCCCAATAGTAAATTATGGAAGCGCCACTGGTCCCCCCCATCGCCTCGGATCAGCTCAATAGTAACCCAAACATTATACATTTTGTGTGAACTTTGCCTTTGTGTATATTGTGTTTATAGACATCGGAGCTTATGAATGGCGAGGCGATCCATGGTAGTTCGACTGGTTTGGTGAATGCACACAGACGTCGTGCGTTTCAAAGTTCTTGCAAGGATTTATGTACCGTAAAACACAAAATCACGAAACATCGTGTTACTATTTTTAGCGCCGCTGTCGGACATCTCCTGAAACAATTTCAAAACACTACGGTGGTATTTTCAACGTGCGCTCAAAACTCTTCAGTATAGCACTCAAGTCTGGAAGAAATACATTTGTATCAAAGGTTTACACCAACAATAAATCTACTTAAAATTGATCAGATCAGGGTACATAAAATCACGACTATTTTCCACAGATTGTATAAATATAATCTGACATTATGATTTTCATCACCAGTAGTTTTTTATAAATGGACATGTCGTTTGTTTAAGTTGAAGATGTATCTGCAGTAAATATGATGTAGCACGGTTTTCTACATCTGAATGTTTGGACCTTACCAACTGAATGTTTTGAGTTTGGCCACTGGAGTGTTTTACACGCACGTTGAAAACACCACCGTAGTGGTTTCGACTTACTACACAGGCGCTGTTTGAAGACGTGCCGCTGCAGTCCCCGAGGTCACTCTCGCTGATCCGTCAACACCAAAGGCAGAAGGTCGACCCGCCAAATACGATGTATCTTCAACGGTAACTTTGGGCACCTAGTTTTCCGACATCTGGAGATCGATTCACTTAATGTTGCCAAGTTACCAATCACGTTTTCGACTTCAGTTTTCTCATAACATTTGTGTCAACGTGTAAAGGTGTATATCACCAAGAACTCTTACGTTAATTAAGCGTCTGCATCAAGGTAGTTACGAAAATATATAAGTTAAGTTATTCAATTTTAATTAAACTGTGCCTTCCTTGTTCATGCATACCAAAATGCCCAAAATGAGAATACAACATGAGCACATGCGTCTACTTGATTGTCTAAATAACGTAATTCCCCAACAAAGGGGCCACTCACTATTTTTCCACTGCCGCAACTTACATTTGATGTGCAGATCCTGTTTCTCAATAAATCTCTCAGTTACAATTGAATACCATTGTGGATAGTGTCTGTATTGAAAATATTTGAAGTAAAAGACGGCGGTGTGGAATATGTGACTTTTCAAATAAATTCAACTTTCTGAAAACATGTAGTCTTTCATCATGTTTTCTTTTTTCTTCCAGATTTTTCTAAACTAATAATTAGATACATACCACAAATAACTCACCGTGTAATTAAATATCCAGTTGCATGTCCTAATGAATTGAATATGAGACAAGTTATGCATCCATTGAATAGTGCAGTTGTTCACTGTTCTTTATTTTACATATCAACCAAACAGTTATCCTGTTTATCTGTTTGTTATGCTGCATAAGGGTGGATGCAATGTCTTCTTGAAAAACGCAACAACTATTTGTCTTTGATAGGAATAAGAACAGACTGCACACTACTCGTAGAACAACAGAAGAAATTCAAAGTGTATTTTATTCATTACACAAAGTAGCATATTAAGAACACCCTGAAAATTTTTAATGATTGGTATTGTGGAGTTTTTTAAATTGTTTTAGAGCTGACATGTGTATCTGTCTGCATTAGGAACATGTGTTAGTTTACCAAGTGCAGTTAAAATATTGCTAAGATACTACTTTTGTATACCACGGTTATTCAAAGATGCATGGACGTTATTGAATATTGCGATTGTTCACAGTTAATTATTTTTAAGTCAATGATCTCTATGATCTCTGTTTCTTTACGAATTATGCTGCATGAGCCTTGATGAAAGGGCTCCCCGAGAAACCCAACATATATGAGTTTAAAAAGAAAGAGAACAGACCGAACATTTATTGATTTTGTTCACACAAAAAAAAAATATTATAAAAAATTCAAAAAACCCATGACTTTTGTTTAGTTTTAATAATTCTTATAGGTGCATAGGCCCAAAACAATGCTTCCCTTTAATAAACTGTATTAAACGCTTTTCCAGAGACACGACGGTTGTCAAAACAGTACGTTTGACCCCCATTAGAACAGTGACGTGAGTCGAACGTTTCAGTGCGACAAAGTCGTCACGGAAGCGTCAAGGCCGGGCTTTCTGAGTGACACATCCGTTGGGAACAGTGACATCAACATCTGGTGGCAACGCCATCGCTCTGCCCGAGTCGCTGAGCCGAGCCGATTGCCGCCTGTCTGTCCCCGCGGGCTCGCCTTGTCATGGCGAGCAGTGTCGCTGACGTGAGTGCGGTTTTCTGTGGTAGTACTCCGCTTCGTTGTTATACCGAAGAGAATTCGTTTATTCTCTCGATATATGTAACATGTTGACACTTGGCCAAACGGTTCTGTATAGCCGATGTTATTTATATCCATTGGTACGATACACAGCACCGGCCACAGCGAGAGGCCACTGTACTGTACTGCACTGCACTGCACTGTACTGTACTGTACTGTACTGCACTGCACTGCACTGCACTGTACTGTACTGTACTGCACTGCACTGCACTGCACTGTACTGTACTGTACTGTACTGCACTGCACTGTACTGTACTGTACTGCACTGTACTGTACTGTACTGTACTGCACTTCACTGTACTGTACTGTACTGTACTGCACTTTACTGTACTGCACTGTACTGTACTGTACTGCACTGTACTGTACTGTACTGTACTGTACTGCACTTTACTGTACTGTACTGTACTGTACTGTACTGTACTGTACTGTACTGAATACGTTCATGCAGGTTTTCGAACATCTTGAACCCTTTCTTTCTGTGCTTTATCGAATACGTAGGCGAACATAATAAATAAATAAAACAATAAAAGCGCTAACGAAAATTACATAAATTATATGCAGCGCCATTTTCGAGCAATCAATAGTGACATTGACATTGACAGAAGTGTTTATTAAAAATGGTCGTTGATGCTAATATAGGGGAGACCGGGGCTAATTCTATATAGGGGCAAGTTGTTACAGAGTCGTTTAACGAAACCATAGCATACATATGAAGATACCATCGACAGTAGTTGGTTGGAAGTCACCAACAGATACACTGCCCAAAAATCGGGAGTAAAGAAGATGAATTAACGAGGTGTGGACAAAAATTACTTTTTAACCACCTAAAACGTTTATGGGTATACCCACATAATATCGTCTCAGGCAGCCACATTTTAGGTTTCGTAAATTTAACTTGAAACATGTCTACTATATAGTATAAGGGTTTAAACTGGAAAAGCAGGATTTGTTATCGCCCACGAGCGTTCAACGTAAAAAATCGTGTTTGGGGCAAGTTGTTACGATTGTATTGGGCCAAGTTGCTATAGCTGTAACAACGTTCGGGCGGCTCGAACCGATGGCTCAACTAGCGAGTTGTGTGCGGACAACGATTGAAAGAACAAAACTTGTTTAACCACGACGAAGGGCGGGTTACACATAGATGAAAAATGGTTTGGACTCTCGATAAGCCAATGGCTTCCTTGTCCATTTGCCATCTGGGTGTTTTGTCTTGGATGGCAATTTTGCACAATTTTCATGGCATAGCCCTTTTTGAGCAATTCATAAATATTGCACGATTGATTGAAATGTGGGTGTTTGTGCGCGTGTGCGTGAGTGCGTACGTGCGTGTATCATTCAATAAAGTAGAAGTCGCATTACATATATATTTCTATTCGCCATTTCATATTCCATTCAATAATTCATATTCCATTCACAATTGTTTGCTATGTAAGAATCCGGGGAATTAGTCCTCTTTAGTAACTAAAACCGAAAAGCTTACTATATAAAACTGTGATCACCTACATAATTATTCACATTGTGTATAATATATATATATATATATATATATATATATATATATATATATATATATATATATATATATATATATATATATATATATATATATATATATATATATATATATATATATATATCTAATTAATGCAACAACAGTAACATGAACGAGTGACACTTGCTTTGCGAGCCATGCGTTATTTGCTGTAACAATGTGCCCCGTATGATGGAACAACTTACCACGCTTACGGGACTAGTTGTTACAGTCGACCGCGCCTGGGAAATTTCACATATCTACCTAACTACAATGTGGAATATCAATGGTATGGTACAGTTTATTAACACGACTAATAAACTTAATGGATACGTTTAAAGAAATAATGCATCTAACATACGTTTCGCAAAAAGTTACTTTAACTGAAAATTGTAACAACTAGCCCCGATCTCCCCTATAGAGACCGTTCACCTTCTAGCCGCAAATGCTGCGCGACTGTTGCAAATTTTCACCATAGCCCAGGTTTTTGACAGTTTAAACGGAAGCGACGCGTTCACATAGACTACATATGAATACTAAAAAAAGCGTTCTAGACAAAGTACAAAACGGGTATCTAAAGTCATTTTCGTGCAATGTCGTCGAAGGGACGTTGACACTGCCGGTCGTGTGAGCGTAAGACGGCGCGCAGTACACGGCACAGACACGTGTGAATGGATGACCTCAGAGCACAGGTGGGCACCTGGAGTCAAAGGTTAATGGGAGAAGCTGAGAAATGCAAGCACTGACACATCGCGACTGCCAACTTTCATATCGGAGAAGACACCGATCTCCACTGGTCATTACGTCATTGTAGCCTAAGAATTTTAATGAGCAATGTTATGTAATGCCCTGTGTCGTCGTGACTAAATTTCAGTTGGATGGATAAATAGTATTATTTGTTTAGTTACCGTATTAATTAAATATGTCCCAGTTTAAATCTATGACAAGCATCCAATTTTGCCGAAATTGTAATGCTAACTTTTTGTCGCCCAGAACATTAACTCAGAAACGATTTCTTGAACGTTGATTCTTGTATCCATGGGGACTCCGAATAGCAGCCAAACCACAACGGAAAGCATACGAGACATGGACAAACGTATCGAAAGAGGCGATTGATAAAGCATCGCTCCCAGGAAATGATTCAGACATGACAAAAATAGAGAGCGAAACAGCGTACAGGCTCTCGCGCGTACACCCGCACACACGCCCACACGCTGTCTCTCAATTCTGAAATGATACGAGCTAAAACATCGAATTGAAGATGGAGCATTAACAGACGACACCAATCAGAGTTAGAATCAGGTGCCGTTATGTTGCCTAATTAACTCGGGCAAGCATTGCATTGAAATGCGCGCTGCGGTTTTCTCTTAAAAACTGTTTTCAACGATTTACTGTAAAATAAATTCATTGTTCGTGTTCGCCGCGGACTGTTTGAATTCAGTCAGGCCGATTGTCCGAATGAGGAACAGTGGAGTGATCCAATCAATGGCGTACTGAGCGCACTGAAACGGCTTTGTAATTCAGTGCAATGAAAATTGTAAATGGGAACAACAAAAAGCAAATAAAATAGCAGGCTAAAATGAAATGAAATGAGCTGTAATTGACAACACGTCATGCATTCTCTCTTTTTTTCGGTTCGCTTTAATCTCTGCCGTTTCACTCACTCTCCAATTTCCTATATCTCTTCCTCTTTTTGTACACGCTGATTCACTGACCCACACACGCACGCAGCACGCGCGCGCGCATACGCACGCACTCATGTACACACAAACAAATACACACGTACTTACACATGGACACACAACCGCACTCACTCACACACGCGCTCGCTCGCACGCACGCACGCACGCACGCACAACCCACACACACTCACATAAGTAAAATGTGCAGAACCACAAAAGAAAAGGACATAGGAGTATCATTTGGTGCTAACATGAAAGTTTCAGAGCAATGTCGGATTGCTGCTTCAATTCTTAATTCTTATATGCTATCACATATAAGAATTAACAGCAAAGTGTACCCCTGTACAAGGCGATAGTTAGGCCGCATTTGGAATATTGTATACAAGCATGGAGGCTATATCGTAAGAAGGACATAAATAAGTTAGAAAGAATACAACGAAGAGCAACTAAAATTATTCCAGAATTGAGAGACCTTAGTTACGAAAGCCGCTTATTACAATGTGGTTTGACAACACTAGAGACCAGGAGACTAAGAGGAGACGAAATAGAAGTGTTTAAAATAGTGAACGGTTATGAGGATGTTGATAGGAATATGTTCTTCAAACTTAAAGAAGGCAGTAGAACCAGAGGACACAAAGCAAAATTAGTTAAGGAACAGTGTAGGTTGGACATGAGAAAGAATTTATTCTAACTGAGGGTGATAAGTGAAAGAAACAAACTGCCAAATGATTGTGTTAATGTTAGTATAGTGTAAATATGTTTAAAAATAGAATTTACATATATTTGATAAAGGCGGGCTACACATAGATGATAAAATTGTTGGTCTCTCGATAAGCCAATGACTTCCTTGACCACTTGCCATCTGGAACTTGTTGTTTGGGATGGCAATCTTGTTAAATCGTGTTAAACATACACACACGCGCGCACCATTAAGTTGTTATCCAATGCATAGGGAATCCATATAGCCAGAGGCCGCTATAATGTATTATAGCAAACACCGACACTCTGGCATAACTTTGACAAAATTATGTTAATATTTTCCTCACATTTCACAATCAATGTTACATTTTTTCTTTGTTACGTTTCGGCAGCTTGCAGCTGTCTTCATCAGATTGACTACCGCTGGATGAAAATATTAATAAATTGCATGACGAATCTCTTCACAATTAATTATTTTTACATGTACCTCGATTTAAAATAGGATTTCAAAGGCGTGCTTCTGTTCTGTTTTAGCACGGACGATTAACTTGTGGATTTAATCAGTCATTTTCCAGGCATTCATCGATTCTTGGCAGACCAACATGATAATTAATCAAATCAAGCGATGCGATGTCGCGACGACTCCCGGCGACGTTTAGGTGCACCACGTAGAGTGCGCAACGCTTTGCAACTTCCGATAGCCACGGCTAAATATGGTCAATGTGTGTAAGGGGTCACTGGGATGGTCGACGGGGTCGTTGGGTTGGTCGACGGGGTCACTGGGATGGTCGACGGGGTCACTGGGATGGTCGACGGGGTCACTGGGATGGTCGACGGGGTCGCTGGGTTGGTCGACGGGGTCACTGGGATGGTCGACGGGGTCACTGGGATGGTCGGCGGGGTCGCTGGGTAAAAAAAAATATATGTAAAGGGACTAACAACAAGGCACTAGCTAAAATGCTTTGTTTGTACACAAAGTTTAATATTGTATGTATTACATTTATTTATAGGCAAAATTAGATGTTTAATACGTCTAGCTCGCGTAAAAGTTCGAAGTATATGAGATGAGCGGTCACGTGGTTTTGTGACGTCAATGATGATATGGGTTTACATTCAGTCAGTGATTTCTATGCAATGCTTCAGTATAGTTTCACTCGTGTTATTATAGCGAGTCACGGCGATGTCAATTTTCTAGAATAAAACGTATAATGTAACGATTTCGAACCGTTAGCGACTAGTGATAGCGCAGAATCATCTTCGAATTCGGCTCTTTCGTAGCAGTTTAGCGACGCCAGCAGCCTTTGGTTTCGAACTTATTTATTTTCTGACTGAAACATGAAACCGACCACATAGAGCTGCCAAATTTATCCTCACATATCAACCAAACGCATACACATATGATATATCGTTATATCGCCCAACTGCCATGTTGTTTCAGCTTGGTTGAACATACAGTAATTGCTTATCGCTGTCATTTGATATAATTAAAAACACAAACTGGTAAGAATTTTCCGTGATGAAGGGAAACGTATGAAAATATAAAATACAGAAACAAGATATTATGATAAATGTAACTGAATTCTTTTTAGTTAGTCAACGCATATAATATTAGTTTTTGGTGTAATATATTATATATTAAGAATTTTAAGGATACAACGAATTGTATAAGTTCTAATGATCGTTTTGTTGACTTCGTGTTAAAATGGAAAATGGAAAAACAGCGCCGTATTTTTTTGCGAAAGGAAGCGAAAGCTGTAAAAATCAGTTACAAATTAACAATTTCGAGTTAATGTGGAAATAAATAAATTAACCAATGAGAGAATAAATGGAATGCTTTATTCACAGAAATACACACATTAAACTTAATGTGTTCGTTACACAACTGTTTGGGCCGAAATCCCTATGCCTGTTTTGCCCTGAGGCCGAAGTTACCAGAGTTGCGGCCGAACTCTCCAAAGAATGCTGTCCGAATTCACCGGACCGAAATCAAAGTGAACCGACATCACCTGTATTCGCGCTGACAGCTCGCTGACAGCTCACCTGTGTTCTACGGATTGGTGGCATCAACATAGCTTCCACTACTGGGAATAATGTGGGCACATCATCCTCTTCCAAAGAAATTTAAGCACCCGGATAACCGAGGGCTGCACCCTCTCTGGTCCGGATCGCGGTCGAAACAAGTTTTCTCGAAGCGAGCAAAACCGGCTGTGCTTCGTCGACTTGACGTTTGCTTTTTTTAAACAAAGTTGGATCCGTAGGGAACTTAAGCCACCTACATGTTACTTTATTCTTACTACTGTTTGCATTACAATCGAATGCCGCACAATAAACCATTATGAGGTTCGCTTCTAAACAACCGCTATCGCTGTCAACAGTACGGCGAATGAATGGAAAGTCCCAGTCTCGTAGCCTTTCCTTATAATCAGTGACGTCACGTCGAAGCTTGCCGATAAGCGCGGGAAAAATATGCATAATCGATGCAGGCCGACAGAACAGAGTATTATTTGGAATTATTAATTAATGTAATTTTAATGAATTTTTCGATGTTGTGAAGATGGGAATATACCACAATATGTAATATTGGGGCCTTAATATGATTTCAAGCAATTGTTATTCCCTTTAAGGCTGGAGCGGTAACCTTCATAACATATCAATTCCAATTCCACCTGAACAAATACCAATTACAATTATCAATTCCGAGTCGTTGTTACGGTCGACTCTTACTATTTAGTTGTTCACGCCTCGCCAGTTAGTATGGTGGCGTGAACAAGGAGGAATTCGTCCCATATCTCTTAATATCGCTCTTCTAATACCCTGCCGTCATTCATGGTACGCACGCAAGCACGCACGCACGTACGCACACACATACACTCACGCACGCGCACGAACACTAACACCAGTAAGGCTCCGTTAACACTCACCCACTAGCCTCGATTATCCAGGCTCCGAGATGTGGCGCCACCGTCGGTCGGTCACGCCAGAGCCTGGGTCAATACCTTACTTTTCATTGTGACAGAAATTACAGATTCTGGGTGCATACGTAATTAGATTATTTAGGCTTTCGTCGGGGGATTTGGCTAACTAATCAAATAACAGTGTACTGTTATTAGTTTATACGATGCAATTCGAATAAACTTTTTAATATATTGACACAACAGTCACACTGAAAAGTAAACATGGCAGTAAGCGACGCCTACACAAAACAGTTAAACAATGCTTCTGGAGTCAAACTCTCTTCTCGGTGAGTTCACGACGGCGAGCGAGCGTCGAATAAGCGAGCGTGCCCACGCCCCACACACACATGCACGCGAGTAAACCCCGCACCACCACACGTTGTCACGTGACACGTAGCGTCAGCACTAAACAGTGTTCGCGCAACAACAAACCACAATCTCAACTGTGTCCCGGATTGTGGGCGACACGACGGAAGCCATTGATCCCGGCGACGCCTCGCCGGGGACCCGCGGACGCGTGAACGCTGCTTGATGCCGCAGCTGCAGACACCTCCGTCCCGTAGTAATCCGTGCCGCGACGGCGTATGTGGGACAGCAGCTATCGTCAGTGGTGTCGCAGTCGCGCGCACCGCACATTAGCGGTCGGTGTCGTGGGAAATCACGAACGAACGGTAGGAGTCAGACCACTGATGAGAATTGCATTGATGGTCATGTTAACGTTTTGTCTGATTATAAGAAAATGTGACCATAAAAAATTCTGAAAATTGTTCACAGCAACTGCCATCATCCCATTGACATACTGACCAAAATTGTATCAAAATCACATACCTCCAGCTCTTGTAAAATGCCCCGACGTGCAATGCCCATCAATTTTGACAACAATTGCCATGTATTCATGCGCCCACTTGGCCCATAGCAGAAAAATTCCCATAAATCCCTCCGCCTATTAAACTCTCAAATAAACGCGCCATTTCACAGCCAATAGTTCTACAAATATACCTGTGAATATGCCTGCTCAACTGCACTTATGTCACATCATATGAATTGTTTAAATTCACATATCGCAATTTAATACGTCCTACATTCGTGAAACAATAAACAGGAAGGTTAACAGTGGTCTTACCCCGGTATAAATACTGCTCTTAAACTGTCGGCCACGTGACGTATGCTCGCAAAACGCGGCACCGGCTTCGTGTTGACGGTAAACGTCACTTGCTTACCTCTTTGTTCCCGAGAAAGTAAACGTGACGTCATTGTTTTCGACAATGACTGTAAACAAGGACGAGTATACCTTCGACGTCTTAATTAAAGGTGCACATGAAACTGTAGACCTATCGATTAACACGTGACGAACTTAGACCGTAGACCGGATTAAATATATGAAACTAGAACTATTTTCCTCTTTGTAATTCCCAGTAACTGGTGCCACACAAAGGTGTATGATAGACACCGGAATCCTAGTCGACGAAACTAGTAACTTATTAGACAGGTTTCCTTCACGACGAAATCTTCTGAGAAAACCAGGCGCCCTAGCGGATAAACAGGGAATCGATGAACTGCTACAGAACAGGACAGACAACGGACATCAGAACAACGCACCTGTGGCATTGACCCCCGCCCCCCCCCCCCGCCCCGTAGTGCCAGCCCTCCCGACTCCACGCAGGAGAACGGTGACGGGGTGAAGGAGAGAGATAGAGGCGGGAGTTGTGTTGTAAAACTTGTATGCGGTGTTGGCTGCTGCTCTGTTTATTAAACTAACTTTGATTGCGTACATATCGTGTGTTCGTTACATTGATATCACAGTACTACGCGTGGATGTTTGATTAGAAAATATAATTATTTTCATATGACTTATTCGCATGTTCTGTCTGCTGTTCCTCTGATGTCTATTTCTCAAGCTCATCACCTTCTTCTCGGCCACCGACCGGAAGTGCGTCAACTTTTTATCGATTCTCTCTTCTTGTTAATAAAATACATAAATTCTATTGTTGAATTGTATTATTAATATCAACTGTGTTATATTAGCTGAGTAATCGGTAAACTGGCGCAAAAGTTTAATAAATAATTATATCTACGATGCTTATCTTGTTAATTTTCCAGAACTTTTGTGCGCCTTCTCTTTGTTTCTCGTGAGCAATAACAAATAAGAAAAAACTGCCGATCGTCACCTTGTAATTTGTCTACAGTCACGTGTCTTGACCGACATAGACAATAGGTCTACTACGTAATACTGGTGCAAGTTGTCGAGAAAAATAGCTTTATCTTGCTCTGTGGACTACAGTATAATTGTATTAGCATATGTCCTCGCCGTTAGACTGTTTCCAGGTTAGTTTTATTGGTCCGATCGTGGCGTACGACGGAGTGATCCACGGAGGGTCCGATACAGGGGTGCAATATTAAAAGCAGTATTGAACGCTCGTGATACGGCCCGAACTATGTACTTACTTCACGACGTGGCCATCGCGTACGAAATGGCGCGTGCGATGACAAAGTCAAGCCACGCGACTCAACTGTCGGAGGCTACATACGCCGGATCGAGGTTTATCCATGCTTTCTACGGCGTGAAAATAAACTATGCATGTTTAAAACGTATTTTCAGTAAATTTTCTCCGCGTTCTTCCGCACCAGTTTACCCTTCCGCGTTTCCATCTCCGCTGCGCACGTTCGATCACGACGAAAGTATTGTTTACGTCATCGCGTACAAAACAACAAACGACAATTTATTTAATCCGTGTGAAATGAATCTTAAATGGCACTTTTGCGAAGTGACTTGTTTAACCAAGCTTAAATATGGAAAAGTGAGCAATGCCAAAAACATAGATTCTATCAGCATCACCCTTGACGGGCCTTGTTTT
Source organism: Lamellibrachia satsuma (assembly GCA_033239005.1). Classification (NCBI taxonomy): domain Eukaryota; kingdom Metazoa; phylum Annelida; class Polychaeta; order Sabellida; family Siboglinidae; genus Lamellibrachia; species Lamellibrachia satsuma. The sequence continues at coordinate 5,003,444 of BSQZ01000037.1, read as the reverse complement.
ATAGGGACTTCAGTCACTTATCGATGGAATTTTGATCGAAATATGTTGTGTGCCATTTCGAATAGTTAAATTTCCTGATCTCTTAGCCGTTTTGATTCATAATTCGCTTTGGAGACGTATACTCCTTGCAATAAAGTAGGATGATTCGTCGCAAGTTGTCACTGGTGTTATTTAATCTGACACGTGTCCACATCCACATATATGTGTGTATTATATATATATGTATGTATGTATGTATGTATGTATGTATGTATGTATGTATGTATGTATATATATATATATATATATATATATATATATATATATATATATATATATATACATACACACACATGTGTGTGTGCGTGTGTATGTATGTATATGAGTGTGTGTGTGCGTGCGTGCGTGCGTGCGTGCGTGCGTGCGTGCGTGCGTGCGTGCGTGCGTGCGTGTGTGTGTATCATGACTAACATAACCTGAAATTACACGAATCTGCCAGATTCAGCTCTGTCCACTAAGTAAGTTTTCGTCTGACAGGTGAGCATTCATATTAGCATGACAGGTGAGCATTCATATTTTCCGACTGTGACGCCTCCGCCAACATGCCTACATCGAAAGGGTGCGCTATTTGGAGAATGACTATTTACTATTATTACGAGACAAAAATAGTGCGCGAAACACATTAATCTATATATTTATAGAGTATTGGTGATTCGTCGCAATTTGTCACTGGTGTTATTCCGCCTATCACGTGTTATGTTGACTGTCGTAGCAGCTTAGACTAGCCTTTAGTGCAGGCCAGTATGTTAAGTATGTTAAGGCCAACACTTTCAGCAACGATGAAAAGATATCCACAAAATAGTGTTACGCTATTTTTGGGTTTTTTTTCCGACACCGCATCCTTGTAAACCTTCATGTTCGTTTTAAGAAAGACCCTCCTATAACACGCACCCCACAAGACTAGTCTATATTCGTTGCTTGTCTGAACTGATTTGTTTGTCAGGCAGAATATAGGTCTGTATAGTTAGCAATGAAATTAGCAAAATGTTTAGTAATCAATGCAACATGATCACTGACATCAATTGTAATTTCACGTGTACATTACCAGTTATAACCTCCTGATCACAAAGTCACCAGAGGTTACCCCGCCTTCACGCAACGCCCCGTAATGCATACCCAGACACACCTACCCCGAGTGTAAAGAATTTTTTTAGATGCCCCTGAACAAACACTAGGCCTACAAGGCAAATACTATGAAACATATGACGAAGAGTAAGCTTGCCTCCATCACGGCGATCATATGACGAAGAATAAGCTAGCCTTCATCACGGCGATCATATAACGAAGAGTAAGCTAGCCTTCATCACGGCGATCATATGACGAAGAGTAAGCTTGCCTTCATCACGGCGATCATATGACGAAGAGTAAGCTTGTCTTCATCACGGCGATCATATGACGAAGAGTAAGCTTGCCTTCATCACGGCGATCATATAACGAAGAGTAAACTTGCCTTCATCACGGCGATCATATAACGAAGAGTAAGCTAGCCTTCATCACGGCGATCATATGACGAAGAGTAAGCTTGCCTCCATCACGGCGATCATATGACGAAGAGTAAGCTAGCCTTCATCACGGCGATCATATGACGAAGAGTAAGCTTGCCTCCATCACGGCGATCATATGACGAAGAGTAAGCTATCCTTCATCGCGGCGATCATATGACGAAGAGTAAGCTTGCCTTCATCGCGGCGATCATATGACGAAGAGTAAGCTTGCCTTCATCAAGGCGATCATATGACGAAGAGTAAGCTTGCCTTCATCGCGGCGATCATATGACGAAAAGTAAGCTTGCCTTCATCGCGGAGATCATATGACGAAGAGTAAGCTTGCCTTCATCACGGAGATCATATGACGAAGAGTAAGCTTGCCTTTATCACGGCGATCATATGACGAAGAGTAAGCTAGCCTCCATCACGGCGATCATATGACGAAGAGTAAGCTTGCCTTCATCACGGCGATCATATGACGAAGAGTAAGCTTGCCTTCATCACGGCGATCATATGACGAAGAGTAAGCTTGCCTTCATCACGGCGATCATATGACGAAGAGTAAGCTTGCCTTCATCACGGCGATCATATGACGAAGAGTAAGCTTGCCTTCATCACGGCGATCATATGACGAAGAGTAAGCTTGCCTTCATCACGGCGATCATATGACGAAGAGTAAGCTTGCCTTCATCACGGCGATCATTCAAAAACCTGAGTAATTATAAACGTGAATCAACGTGAATCAATTATTAAGCAAAACACAAAAGGAAAGACGAAATAGTAATAGTAAAAAAAAACAGTTGTATAAATACGTCTGAACATCTTGGATCATTCGCAATAGAGACAGTAATCTGGACAGCATTACGCGAAACAAAATTCACAGTTTTGGGGTTATACACATGAAAGAATTAACCAACTCTAACCATTTGCAACTACAATCAAGAATGTCTCGCTAGTAGTTTTCTCGGAATATGTTCTAAAAGTGAGAGATTCCGGTCGAATCTCTGTTTTCCTGGGGGCTGACATGTCTATTGGGCGACTAATAAGCGCCTGTAGTCAGGGCGGTTAGCGAAACAATAATTACTTGGTGGACAAAAGCACCAAAATTTTCATGTGGCTTCTTGGAGTCATACATGTTGATTCTAGAAGGGGAGCACCGCCAAATAAATATTTTCCGACCGACCCCCCCCAATGTAACCCCCAGGTTTTTCCATTAAAGTTGTGTTATTATAACAATTGTTTGTAACATTATTTTGTATGTTTTTAGCATTATTAGCATTATTTTGCAGCATGAATGTTTAAGCATCTTTTAATATATAACATGTCATAGTAGGTTGATTTTTGACAAGTGTACGATCGATCGAATTTTAATGAATATCGGAGTTCTGTACAAATTTCTGATGCGCGCGGGCGTTTTCGGTCCCGATTTTTACCACCGGGCGTATCTTTGCATGAGTGCCAAACAAACACCCATAAAGCTATTTATGTATGTCCTTAGATGCAGCTAAGATAACAATCTATTGGATTCATGTGTTTAATAATTTCAATAATACACATTGGGAAAATCACCAAATATTGGTTATGCTAGTATATATGACTCCATACACCATTTTCAGCACCACGTGAATATGAATTGCAGTTTACATATATGGTGAATATGCATGCATTATTTAAATGGTAGTAGAACCTTCTAAGTCATATATAGAGAAGTGAATATTTAAAACGTATGCACATAAGTTGTGGTGTTACATAATAGTATGACAATACAAGCTACGTCACTGATATGGGGCTGCTACTGAGGCAAGGAAAGCCAGCATATCAATGTGATCATATTGATGAATCACTATGTGACCTATTACCTCACACCACGACAGCGGGTGAACCTGACGCTAGATTGTCCAGCTGAACGGGGTGTTCCAAGACGACATGCCAGGTGATCTGCGTCAGCTACAAAACGAAAGAGAAGGGAGATGGTCAATGCCGCTGATCGAGAGACCCAACACACTCGATGTAATCAATCATGTCCTGTACCCTATGACATGTATACAGCAGTCGTGACACTACTGGCGATGTCTGCCTCGACGGCCACAACAAAGCGGTCATTTAGTGCCAAGCGACACCACCGGTGGCAACTGAGTGCTTGTCGGGATTGGCTTTTACGCATGTCCAGAAGGACAAGACGTTGGATGTAGAACGCATCATCCAACAGTTCAGTCGGGTAGCGCTAACATTCCGCCCAAACGAAGGAGAGGGTAGCCGTTGAACCCTTTCTGTAAATATGATGCATTCGTAAACACTTATTACTGAACCACTGTCGTTGCCTACATTATGATTAAAATTGTTGTTATTGTTGCAAAGGGTTTGCGTTTGTCTAGTAATATAATTATCAGGATTAAAGTTTAGCACATAATTGTTTATGGTCCTCATAGTACAAGTTTTCCAATGATGTTGAATGATATTTTAGTACATGTACATGTATTGCAATAATGCTTCATTAGCTGTCATAATTAACTGTGCAAATACAGAGTAAACGGTTCATTGGAGCATGTAAACAGTCTTAATAAATTGCAAAATCCTAGCACATTAAAACTTATTTTTGTTACGCATGTATTGATCTACTGAAGGTTCACATCCACCTTTTACCAGGGCTGAGTGTCGAGTGGGTGGGTCGTGTTTTTCTCCATGACAGGAGGAGCATTATTTTTTAAGTTTTATTATTATTTCAAAATGCGCCAGATTAAAACTGATTAGTTTGCTTTAAAATGGACAACGATACTCCCTTTTAGATTTATGCCCAGCTACGCCCCTGACATACATATTCACCATATATATATATATATATATATATATATATATATATATATATATATATATATATATATATATATATATATATATATATATATATATATATGTATATATGTATATATATGTATATATATGTATATATGTATATGTATGTATATATGTATATATGTATATATATATATATATATATATATATATATATATGTTATGTATATATATATATATATATATATATATATATATATATATATATATATAGATATATACATACATACATACATATATATTATGCTATGCTATGCTATGCTATGCTATGCTATGCTATGCTATGCTATGCTATACTATACTATACTATATATACTTCAATCCATATTATGTGGCGTATGATGTTAGAAATGTGCAAGCATAACCAATAAATAGTGATTATTTCTCCACCGTGCATTGCTGAAACGTTTAAACACGTGAATACTGTTATATTAACTGCATCTAAGGACAAACATAATCAAAATACCTGTATTAGTTTTTGCTTGGCGCCCATTTGAAGCTATGTCCGGTGGTACAAATCGGGACTCGGAAATCGACAGGGCACATCGCAACTGACGTGTGGGAAATTTTTTTCAATTCCCATTTTCACTAGAATTCGATCCATCGTAAAGTTGTCAAAACTCAATCAACAATGACATGTTATACACCAAACGAAGCGCAAGCATTCCTGGAATTCCTGTGCAAAATAATGCTAAAAACAATTCTTACGGTAACACAACTTTCACGAAAAAGCAATTTTTTCCCCTTCTAAAATCAATAAGTATGACCCTAGGAAGCCACATAAAAATTTTGGTTATGTCCGCCAAGTAACAATGATGGACAAAGGTGACCTAACCGCCCTGACTAGGTGAGACCGGGGCTAGTTGAATAAAGTGGCATTTTTCGAAAACATAGCGCACATATGGACCACACCATCGACAGTCCAAACATCGGGAGATGAGAAGACGGAATTAACGAGGTGTGGACAACAACGACTTTTTAACCACCTAAAACTGTTTGTTGTATGCCCATGCCCATATAATATTTATAATTTCAAGCAGCCACTTTTCATGCTTCGTGAATGAAACTTGAAACATGTCTACTAGATAGCATAATATAGTATTATGCCAAGTATAAATTAAACTGAAATGAAACCCGCTTACGGGGGTAGTTGTTACAGTCCACTTCACATATCATATCTATACGACGGAATACCATTGGTATGATGCATTTTACTAATGTGAATAATACATTTTATGTATAGGTTGACAGAAATAATGCATCTAACATACGTTTCACAAAAAAGTTACTTTAATTGAAAATTGTAACAATTAGCCCCGGTCTCCCCTACTGGCAGTTCTAAGAAATATACTTCCGATGAGACGCATTAAGTACCTTCAACCGAAAGGCCGTCGGAAACAAAGCAAACTCTCAATCAAGTGAGCTGCTACGTCAGAACGGGATGAGGCACTTTACACTTCACCCCCTGGCAGACCTGTTCATACCAATACCATCTCGACTTCTCTGGGAAACATTCAGTCACGCCGCACTTACTGCGCGAAGACCATTCGTATACATATCAACATGTCTGTCTGCAGCCAGGTACTCATTTACGGCTGAGTGAACTGTGGCAATATGGGGTGACAGAAATTGCTAAAGAACGAAAAGGCCAAAATATGTTGCATAAGTTGAGACGCAAACAGCATGGCCACATCATATTGGCAAGAATAGGACTAGGTGCTTACAAATAGATTATCATTTGGTGGGCGAATATTGCCAGGCTACACGCACGTGGCGTGACGTGGGTTTATCTAACAGTTTGGTGCGGTCCATGCCATTAAGATGCTGCATGTTCAACAAGGTTTTCCTAGTCAACCACTGATTTGATATTCTTGATTGTGGTTATGCTTTAGTAAATCTAATAGGTGCATAGGCCCAAACCACGTATTTTGTTTCGTTTTAAATATGATGTGAAAAGCGTGTGTCCATGCGAGGGAGACAGCAACGCTTGTTGTTAGTGAACATCAATTAAGTACTGGCTACCTCACTAGGTGGCGAATCTGTTTCTGACGAACGCAAATGTACCTCAAATCCAGTGTCAATTCTAGTTATTTTGAGTTGTAGGTTTTGATAAATTATATATGCATAAGCACAACTTAACTGTTATTAAAACATAATTGTAGTCGCTTATGAAGGAAGCCACCAACTTCCCAAGTTTACGGCTTCGTGTATGTTGTCGTCGATGTTAAAATGAGCATCATCGACATTGACAATGGATGTTTTGCCAGTGGTGAACAACGTCCAAAAAAGAAGGCAGTTTTTCGCAAACAGGAGAAAATCTGTCCCCAAACATATTTGCAGGAAACAGAATTTTATTTAATTCATCAGGTTCAAAATGTACTACGGAGATATAATTACAGGATCATATCAATACTTGTTTTTTTCTTCACAGATATTTATAATACAGATGATCACAAAAAGCTGGCTGCTTGGCGAGGCAGGTATAGCAGCAAATTAGAAATACCTATCAGACAGCTGCATAGACAATGTGGGCATCTGGCTGTTTAAACACACCAAGTACAGAGCTGTTTCTGTGTGGTTAAACTTACAGCAAAAGATTCTCATAAGAAACGTTAGAAGCGTCACCAAATAAGCAACAAAGTTATAACTAAACATTTTTATTTACGGTACAACAGGTGAAAATCCAACTAAGCTATGAAGGTTTGGCAGTATCTATACAAAGAATGTGAAGTAAATAAAGACTCTAGGTGCTACAGCAGTTGACAACAATCTACGCACTTCAAGTTTCTCATTGGCTCACCAATTAGGTTATATGTTTGTCCATATAAGTAAAAATAAATGAATGCAGCCTACACAAAAAGCACGAACAGGAAACACGACCTGCACTGGCAGTTTGATGTGCCAAGGACATTTAACAGGAATGAAAATGGTGAACGCAGTGAAAATTGTACTGAGGAGGTTCATCAAATTTGTGATTCAAAGATTCGAGGAAACAAAAGCAAAGAAATGTCTTGAGTGGATCTCCATATATTGTTCTCCAGCAATAAATATATTTACAGGCGTTCACAGACATAGCCAAACAAACAGGCGGTTTGCCCAATGAAACAGGAAATGGGTGAATGCAATTGTCCTAATTTCTAGAAGCCAACTTTTCCTAGTTTCGTGTCCGTCTTTGGATTTGCTGTTATCTGTTGAACAGCAACGATCGCCTGGTTCACGTTGTCCTGCAAATCTCTCAGGTCGTGAATATGCAACAGTCGCAGGATCTTCGCTGCTTCGGCCGTGCCATCATCTACAGCAAAGGGAAGAGATCATATTCAGTTTTGTTTCACATATTTTTCATTGTGCATAGTTTTGCTTAACTTTGGTATATTGGGACCATAATTCACTTACGGTAATTAACTTTTGTTAAACGTGGCACAATGTGTCATACTTTCATTTATAACATCCACGTGAATAGGAAATAAACACCTGGATGGTTTTTACCTTGATTCACTACTTCATCTGTGCAGATTTCATTGGAATGTCTGGTATTTTCATATATTTCATACATCTGACCTCTGGTAAACGGGTTTCTATTACAAAATTATGCCGACACAAAAATGGTCAGCACCGGTAGCTACAAAACTATACAAGCTATACCCAGGGTCGGGTTCAATTATGCAATTGTAATTGATTACAGTCCAAATGCTGTATTTGTAATTGATTCTTACATCAATTACAATTGATTACAGTATTTTTCACGATTTAACATAATGCCAAGTCCATTCCATTTGTATCAATCATATGAACCAATTCAGCAACACACACGCCATATAATAAACAAATACTGAATAAACGTTTGTATCAATCGTATGAACGAATTCAGCAACACACACGCCATATAATAAACACGCCATATAATAAACAAATACTGAATAAACGTTTGTATCAATCGTATGAACGATTTCAGCAACACACGCCATATAATAAACACACGCCATATAATAAACACACGCCATATAATAAACAAATACTGAATAAACGTTTGGAACAAACAGTTGGTAACTGTAACTAAAAAGGTGTGATTGTAATTGATAAAAATATTCGTAATTGAAATGACAAGTGAAAAGTAAATGATTTTATTTAGTGTAATAACTAGACCCAGCCTTAGGTAAACCTGAACACCTGGATAAGTCGGGTGAGTAGTGTGATTTGCCTTCACACCTGTCTTACCGTCTGTCTTGAAGCCAAGCTCCACTTCACTTAGTGGGATGCTCACCATGGAGGCCTGAAACCCAGACACAATGATATGTTATATATCTCATGTTGACCACCCTCTCCTTACTGATGGAATTCCTTTTTCTCACTGGTCAATTCAAAATGTTGCCCAGATGCAAGAATCGGAAAACTGAAGCATTAATTTCTATCTACAATAATTTATTTTTAACTGTTAAAATAAATTACCTCACATTTGGCTGTTTACTAAATCGAACACGTTCTAACTTTGCAAACCACCTTCGACTATCCCCACATTGAATTAAAACAGTTTGTTATTACAAGTGAAAGGAATTCATTTGCATCGTGCCAAGTGTAACAAGAACAAGCTTTCATTGTGTTTTGGAAACTGACGATTCGAGATCTTCATAAATAACTGTTCAGCTCAGAATCATTACAAAGTTTTTCAAATAAATCAAAAGCAACCGGTACAGTCACTGATTTATAATAGTAAAAAACTGGTTATTTTACTGCAAAATTCTGACTACATAATCAAGGTAATTAAACTGCCATCTATAGGTCTTGAAACTAAACTCGTCTCATATAACTTGGTTATCCAATGCTTAAACTTAATCAGGATAAGCAGTAGGACACCTTGTAATGATCCAATTGCCTAAAATTTTTCCTAAAATGCTGGCCTACCACTTTTTCCCGTGCTTGTGCTTTTTCCTGAGCAGCTTGCTTTGTTTTCTTCATCGCATCTTCTGAAAGTCTTTCTCTGACCACGAGAGAAATTGTCTGGTAAAATGAAAAAAAACTATTACACAGAGTACGTTCAGAGACCTTCCACCGGTGATTGTGACTTTTGTAGAAAGTAGCAACAGTCATATCAATAATTTGTTCATTTTATGCCAACAATGGACCACAGTATGCACTTCTAAAACATTTGGCCAATACTACACTGTACCAAAGCAACAGGTACAAAACTACACAAACCCTTATAACCTTGCATATGACTACTAAGATGTAATTATAATGTCTGTTTTAAGTTATCTATCATTAATTACTTTAATTATATAAGTGTAATATTATACCAATTTTACATATTTACTATCTTTTACTGCATGAAAGGGCTCCGGAGATATGCCAAGTTATACACGGTAGTTCTTATTATAATTTATTATTATTATAAAATGATCAATCTCATCACGTCGCTGACTCTACCTTGAGCAGTTGTAGATGGTCTGGATGCGTTGGAATCTGTAGAAGGGTAGCAAGTGACTTCACCCCCGCCTTGAAGTCAGCCGAATCAACTGTGAGCCAGAGAAACAGAACAACTCACGTAGCTGTTCCTGTTCAAATTGTAGACCAACAATTGCTGACGGGGGTTATTTAGTTATTTAGTATTATTATTTATTTATTATTTTGTTATTCACAGAAAGATACACAATGTCAAAGAACCACCGTAGTCTCTACCCCTGTTGGTGCTAACCTAAAACAACCATCTGAACCTCTTCCGGGTACCTGGATACATTCCTGGTGGTGCCATCTACTGGGTTCATACAGGAGCTGTCTTTATAAAAACTGCATGTGGCGGCAGCACTGTCCTAGTTATGAATAACCACTAGTCAGTCTTAATTATCCGACTCTCGCTTGCCTTTCTGAATTCGCCGAAAAGAGAGTATGGCCTCAGAGGGGTGGTCTCATTGTTACCCACTGTCATATGTAGGCGTTTCCGTAAAGCGTTAGCAGTCAATCAGTGTTATTATCTAAATGCTACCCTAAGAATTTGTTTGCCTGATTTAACTTTTCAGTCTGACAACGGTGTCAATATAATCGAGGTTAATTCACAAATTGCATCGTATTAACTGATAAAAGTTCTCTTATTTTATGAATTAACCAAATGCCCGGACGACATCATAATTAGCTAATTATGTACGCACCCAGAATTTGGGTGCACAAATAATTTCCGTCACACTGAAAAGTACATTGCATCCAGGTGATGATAAATGGTGGCACCACAGCATGGAACCTGGATAAACAAAACTACTAGAGTCAGGGACAACGAGTGTCACCAAGATATCATGACAGGAAACTCAGCACTACATCAAAATGACTCTACATTTTGTGCACCTGTGGTACTTTTACGTGCACTACCAAGAGTGCAGTGCCTAGCATGTCTGCTGTGGATGGCACAGAATTAATCGCAGTAATTTTGTATTCAGATACAGTACAAAATTATGTATTTACAGTGTTTGTACAACATTAGTGTACAGCCATGATGGATTGGAAAAGAAGGTTCTGGAAAGAATAATGGCAGGGGAAAGAGGCACACCACAATAAAGATGTCTTCAGACCAGCAACAGCGGTGGGTAGAAATACTAGAACAGCCGGAGAAAGACGTTGATTTAAAAAAAGGTATTTTGCAGAGACGTCCTGAACAGGACATTACAGGAATTGGGAGAGATAGAGTGGGGCGAGAGAGGAGGGACAGAGATAGGAGGAAGCAAGCGCGGGAGAGAACGCACGAGAAAGTGTACGTTGTATTGGCAGAAAGGTCCACTCACAATCGATACCCTCCAACGGGTTGGACGATGTAGTTTTACTTCTGCCTTCTGTGGTGTCTCCACTTCCAGCAGTGCCCTCATACTTCTTGACTACAACATAACAAAGATACAGATTACTTGAATCCGAGAGATATTTATGCCAAAACTACTACACGGTCACCGTTGGCTTTATGGCATAAAGCTAAATTTATATTTTCCACAAGATCAGACACTATAGACCCAACAGTTAAAAAAATGGAAATTTGCCTATCCCCTGGACGAAAACAGAACTGAAAAACATATTCTCCTGATAACTTTTAATGAAGCAACATGAGATAGTTCCCAAGTTTAAAATGTACAAATCTGCTAAGCTTAATCCAATAAGTTTGGTGTGGTACAAATATAAAAACCTGAGTGTTCTGCATGTATGCGTAACCTTGATTTGAAGTGAAAGTTAGTTATTAATTAAATGACACGGTTTCAAGGTTTTGTGGACTACTTATATTTCATTATTAAACACACAAGCAGACTAGCAGCTAGTTAAAACTGTCTTCTCTGGAGTGCACTAAAATATTCGTCCACATTACAGACACAGTGCATACGCTGACCAACAGTGCATAGCATGAAGTCGGATAACTTTTTATCGTAAAATCATGTTACATAGTATAAACAAATAAATAGTATAACCAAATAGTACAACAAATATATATATCCTAACATATTGACTGCCCAAATGTGTTTTAACGAACCACATTGTAAATATATTTTAACAATTATTTGCATGATTTGAATGGTTGGGATGAACATCACATTTACATTACATGTGAAGGATCACATACTTTTACGAGTGTTAATGATACGCCCATCAACCCAAATCTACACCCACCATTGTCACCGTAATCAAGTTTCACAGCAAAACCAAGGAGCCAATCCAGTGCAGCGTCTCTGTCTGCGAGTGCCACTGGATTGCATATGTCACTATTATACTGCAACATACAAATAAATGTTGACTAAACCATGCAGCAGAGTACCTTGTACTTCCTTCCTTCACCAACTTCACAAGAACATTTATAAATCACAACTTCTAACATGCAAACGCATGTCTGTTTTTATTAGAAAATCTTAAAAAGCAAACAATAATTGCAATATAATAGCCACTGGTTAACTGTTGCTTTGGTGTATTCGCTTAGCTAACTTTGTAGGGTTTCAGGACCTTCACCCTGATGAATGACAAAATATTCGACGTATAATCACCTCCTAAGAAATCTGATAGACCGTAGCACTGTTGTGTGGTTGGGGAATTGTGTGGTCACACAATTTATCTACAATAGCATTTCATAAAGATACAACACTGTTCTTGACGCTTAGCCACAAAGAAACAATGGCTGTACCTTGGAGAATGCATCTGGCCACGTTTCGCTGTCAGTGTTTCTCAAGGCTTCTCTGTCTTCAATCTTGTAATGTCGAATCTTCTGGTCCTCCAGCCATACAATCAAGTTACGGAACTGCCTCTCATCTGAAACAAAACATGCATATTTAATACACATTTAATACACTTGGGAGAATCAATTTTGCTTATGGGCCAATTGTGGCTTATCAAATTACAAATAACAACTGGCAAATGTATGCAACTATTTGTAGTAATCAACCCACGAAAGTTATTTCTATACAACAGCCATGTGATACTTTTACATAATGCATTGTCTTGCCACACAGCAAGACTTATACTTATACATAATGCACTGTCTTGCCACACAGCGAGACTTATACACAAAGCATTGTCTTGCCACACAGCAAGACTTATACATAATGCATTGTCTTGCCACACAGCGAGACTTATACTTATACATAATGCATTGTCTTGCCACACAGCGAGACTTATACTTATACATAATGCATTGTCTTGCCACACAGCAAGACTTATACATAATGCATTGTCTTGCCACACAGCAAGACTTATACTTATACATAATGCATTGTCTTACCACACAGCGAGACTTATACACAAAGCATTGTCTTGCCACACAGCAAGACTTATACTTATACATAATGCATTGTCTTGCCACACGGCAAGACTTACACTTATACATAATGCATTGTCTTGCCACACAGCAAGACTTGCATAAGTTAAGTAAACCAAAGTTATGCAGCTGCATCTTTTTGCAAAAAATATTTTAGAAGTAGTTATTTCACTCAAATTAGCCAAAATAATTTTTTTGGGTCACTGCACCGTGGCCTCATCTACTAGTGCAGTTGGTGGATGCGGTTTGCATTGGAGGAGTTGTGTAGGGGCCCGTACTGGAGCCCACTGCACATTGCTTAGCCTATGTAGCAAAAGAAAGACACTGTCTGAGTGTGGTTATATTAGTAAATGGCAATGCCCTTTAACTGCATCTATTAAACGATTGTAGAATGACAATGAACAATAACTAGATATCAGAGGCAATTCCCCTTATATATGATTAGTACGTACAGTCAAACCTTGCTACTAATGTCACCAACGGGACCAGGCCTAAGCAAACTTAATAGTGAGGTGACCTTAATACTGAATATGGGCACTGATGCATCATTGGAACTGGGAAAATTGCTATACAGATGCGTGTCATTTTAACAGCAAGGATACAGTTATGTACTTGCTTTTTCCTAAAATATGTTTAGTATATTGTGCACAAGATTTAATATGATTTTATAAAATCATGTAATTTATTTATGTACATCAGTACACTTTCTTTATTCGTTTATGTATTGGTTAATTTGGCATCACTGTATAAAAAAGAATTTATAGGCGATCATCTACCAATTAAACAGCTTACGTTTGCCTTGTATCGCTGTCTGGCTGTGTTCTGCCCGCTCTACTACTCCATTTGATGGACAAATTCTGAGTTGATAGCTTGTCGCTTCCTACTGGCCAGTTCGTTGTTCTTCAACACATTGAGAACTGTAGTTTATTTTTCTAAACTGTCCCCACATGGGAAAACAATAGGCCCACTTGGGACGATATGTTACAATTCTGCCAACTGCAGATGGGTTTTGTCATTGCTATCTCTGAACGAAAGGGTAATTCATAAGTTAGCCTCACGTTATTGTTTCCCCATAATTAAAAATAAGGCGGGTGACCTGTCTGATAACAACTACCGACCCATTGCTCTAGCCACAATTGCTAGTAAATTATTTGAATCCTTGATATTATCTAGGGTCTCTACTTTTTTTATCTACGTGTAAACCAATTTGGATTTAAAAAGCATCACTCAACTGAAATGCTCATATTTTTATTAAAAGAGCTTTTTCGACACTACATAGCAAATGGCTCATCTATGTATGTTACTATGCTGGATGCCTCTAAGGCCTTTGACAAAGTCAATCATAGTAAGCTATTCACCAAACTAATCTTTAATTGTTCGCATTCTTTATTACTGGTACAGAACCCAGAAATTCACTGTCAGATGGTGTTGTAGCTTCTCAGAATTTGTTACTGTTTCAAACGGTGTTAAGCAGGGTGGAATCCTTTCTTTTTAACGTTTACATGGATGACTTAAGTGCAAATCTGAATAAATTACAAATTGGCTGTCTTTATGCAGGAACCATAATGAATCATATGATGTATGCCGATGACCTTTGTGTTTTTTCACCTAGTATTGCGGGGTTGAGAAAACTCACTGATTGTTGTGCCGAGTATGGCAATATGTTTGATATAACATACGACGCCAACAAATCCTTCTGTATGGTTATTGATAACAAACCTAGGGACAAGAAAAATATTTGTCTGTTGTTATCAATAAACATACACTACCTTACACCGAGAAATGTAAATACCTTGGCCATATTATAAACAATAATCTTACTGATGATGACAATATTGCCAGGCAGAAAAGATGTATCTATTGCTCAGGCAAATGCTTTAGCCAGAAAATTTCACTTATGCAACAATTCCATTAAAACAACTTTATTTAATTCATACTGTGGTTCAATGTACACCTCAAATCTTTGGTGTCATTTTAAAAAACAGAGTCTGAAAGGTATTACTGTCGCTTATAACAACAGTTTTAGAATTATACACAACCTGTCACCCCGCTGTAGTGCAAGCCATATGTTCGCTACTAATTATGTTAAATCCTTTAATGAACGTATTCACTCATCAATTTTTAGCCTTTTATGCCGGTTGGAAAAATCCGACAATATACTTTTTGTGAATTATCTTCACACTTTTATTTATTATCGAAGTCCACTGATTAAACATTGGATTGATCAATTATATGCTTTTAATTCATGATGTTTGTACTTTTATACAAATATATTTTTTTATCCTGACTTATCTTATATATATTTTTACTACACGTCATGTATGTATATTTATATATATATTTTTCTCACTACATGTACCTCTATTGTTCATCATGTGTGTATGTGTATGTTTTTTTTTACTTGTATGTATATATAATATTATGGGCTCTTGTCTGAAATAAAAAATTATTATTATTATGTTACAGTTAGGGACAGCGCCAAGCAGGGCTGGGTAGCAGTACTTTGAAATGTACTTAAGTACCTATACAACAGCTTTTCAATGACAAAGTATTTAAAGTAAAAGCCCAATCATTTTCAAGTCACGGTTTTACCGCATAGAATAAATAATTTATATGTCAGTAACCATTTTTGACAGTCTGTCACATTACCTCCTCATTCTATCATTAACAAGGCGGTAATTAAGATCACAGTTTGAGATGCGCCGCACACAACAAACCATTCGGCAAGCTTCGGGTGTTTCCGGTCGCGTGACGTAGCAGCGGGAACTCATCGTAGACTGCCGCATTGTAAACATTGTTGAGCGCACTGATAGTTGACTCAAAACATGCCTAGAATCTGTATTGCGGGTGGACGTTCCAATCAAACATCGGAGACAGTAAGTCTACATAAATTTCCTATAAAGGATAGGAAAATGTGTGCGCTTTGGAATCGTTTCGTTCGCGTGAAACGGGCTGACTGGACCGGGCCTTCGGCGCACTCGATATTGTGTTCCGCCCACTTTCTTCGATCTGATTTTGATCGCTCTCTTTAACATCAGTTGGGGTTTAGCAAAAAACCTATACTGAATGACGATGCGGTGCCATCAGTCTATGCCAGCACTCACAGGAAGGTAGCCACAGACGCAAGTGGAATGGCGATTGTTACTTCCAGCGGTGACGAACCAAAGCCAAAGAGGCGAAAAAGAAAACGAAGTGCTGCCCTGCCCCTGGTGAAACTGTCAGCCCACCGGGTAAGCTTAAAAGTTACAATTATGTGTTGTTTTCAAGTGAGCACATCTACCTAAGATTCTATTATTAGTTACCATATTATGTATTTGTCAAATTATTATTCATGTTGCTATGTCTATGACATGACAGTTATATCCATAGTCATACATACCTAGTCCTACGCCTATATATAGGCCCTAGCCTAGCCTGTCAGTGTCAGTACTCAGACTCAGTACGTCAAGACCATTAGCCAGGTCCAGCACATGTTTACCAATTAGATGTTGGAATGTGGCTGTGAGATGTCTGTCTAAATGAGTATGTGCAGTCTCCCACTAAGCTTGTCTGACTGGTGTTAATTTCATAATTTTGGTAGATTGCTGTTGCATTTCAGAATGCTTATAGTGTGCATATGTTCGAAATAAAATGTACAATCCCAATGTTGTAATTTTTTAACACATTTAAACATTCGCATTATTACGTTGTCCAGAGACAAAAAGCTGCAGACCACCACCAGTACAATAACCAGTCTCGAGTCAACAGACCACCACCAGTACAATAACCAGTCTCGAGTCAACAGACCACCACCAGTACAATAACCAGTCTCGAGTCAACAGACCACCACCAGTACAATAACCAGTATCGAGTCAACGAGAGTCAGCCTGGGGAGGAATCGCCAAATGTTGGAACTTCTGGTTGCACATGTACCTGTGTCATACACCAGTCTCCTCCTAAACACACCATGCCTCGTGCTGTTCAGACTCGACAAAGCATGCGTAGCAAAGGTAATTATAAGACATCTAAATCATTTTTAGTAATTTGTAATAAAACTTTTGCTGGCAAATTACTTATTTTAGTGAATTATAACGCAATATTATTTGTTATTTCTACCATAATAGTGTAGGCTGTGGGTGGTAAGCTTATGCCTAAATTAAAAATAGACCACTGTAAGGCAAATTTGAAGATAAAATTTTATTACAGTTTAACTACTAAAATTATACAAAACCAAGTTTCTCAGTCCTTGCACAATTTGCACTACTCATCTAACTTTGGTACCTCGTCAAAGTATAAAATGTCAACCAAAAGTTCAAAATACAACCAAAAGCAAGAGCGTTAAGAACAACAATAAAAGGTGAAAGAACACATGACATTAAACACAATAATAAAGACGACCCAAAAGACGACTCAAAATAAGACTTAAAAGACGACTTAAAAGACCGTCTTAAAAGACGACTGGCCACAATCAGGAGTGGGCCAGGACTTGCGTTCGCCTGTACAAATACAAACCAAACAAGTAAGCTATTTGCATATCATAGTGTCCAGTGTAAGATGACACATCAACATCTGTTAAGTACTATAGTTCCACAATATTGTCTATAAAATATCTTATTCAGTACTAATATATAATCATACTTGTAGGTATTAATGTAATACTAGTACTCTACATGTAAAACACCCTTAATATAATAAATTCAACAGTCAACAATGTTGTCAATTTCACATGACTAGCCTAGCTGTCATTCCACTGTTGTTTACAAGCAAGTCTTGGATACTGCTCAACTTACAGGTCTCTATGGAATACTCAAGATCAGCCCTCTCCCAGCCACCTCCTAGAGCAATTAATCAATGTAACTTCAAAGGGAGAGAGGGTACCAAACTGATCCTGGTTTAACTGTAGGGACAGTTACCTATATACATGCACAATTGACGCTTGCACCATGTCTATCACATCTTATAACATATTAACTATAACAGTAGCACCACTAAACATGATGAAAACTTAACTTTCTAAAGGGATGTGTACATTTACCAGCTACTGACAGCAAGTGGTCAAAATCTTCTTCTGCATTCTTCCCTGCATTCTTCCCTAAGGTCCAACGACCACTTATTCCTGATCTTCCACACATTAGTAGTCAAAGTCACCACTAAGTAATTATAACTGATAAAGTAAATGCCTTGACACAAACAGATGGACAATTCTCTATCACACAGTATGATACAATTATAATTTGAAAACATTGCTTAATAAGGTAGAAAACATCATTTAGGGACTTACCAAAACAGAGTTGTCATTAACTGTAGAATCACGCCTGGCCCACTGTCTTGTAATGTTGCTTCTTGCATGTCTTAATATGTTGAATATGCTATGTTGAAATATTTATATTTCCAGTAAATATACATTCAACATTACAGCCTATCCCTGTATCCAACAAGTTGTTGACCAGGGGCAAGTGGAAATGTCTCCAGAAGCTTGTGTACTGCACATGCTGGCAGAATTACTCTGACGTCCTTGCCGAGCCATCCCCAGCACCACATAGCCAGCTGCCTGTAGCCCACATAACGAAACTGTCTGAAAACCAAACCAAACAAATACACACACGGAAGATACAAAGACGATGGAAATTAGAAAAATACTTAATAAAATGTCCAGTGTATTATGAGTGTTGACGATGAATAATGAAAAATGATGTATTCATGCGTGGTGATTAATTCTTGAAACTGTGGCTTTTTATGGTTTTGCATACTTTGTCCACGATGCTGATTGGATACCAACACGTTGTATGTTCCAAACATATGTGATGAATAAACGTTTTTTATATCACTCAAATGCAACTATTTTAGTCTCTTCTTTGTCTAGCAGTTATTAAATAAGCAATATCAAAAATATATCAGGTGTTTTTCATCTTAAAAAAGTTTAGTATACTTGTGGTGTGCCTTGAATATTTCTCATAACCTCATCACGTTTGGATAAATGCATACTACTCACTCATTGTCGGCTAAATTCAGAGGTCCATACTGCTGCCTATAGTTGAAGTAGGCAGTCTGGAGGACGTTGACGTCCAGCACTACTGGCTGGAAACCTTCGTGCTGAATGATGCACTACACCTCAGCCGCAGACGTTCGCCATCCGAATCATACAAGTCAACAGAAATGTTACTACTCCTGTCACTGCTGTTGTCGTCATTAAAACTTTCTGAATCAACGCTGGTGTCATCAAATTCTGTTTCCGTCATTTTGCTTCGTTGTCTGCGATACCGCTGTAACGAAAAGGTTCCCGCTGCTACGTCACGGGTCAAAGGTTACCCGAGGAACATTCTCACTGTGGGCAAAGTCCATTGCTGGGGCGAGTTACAAATTAATCGGTTTTCTCTGTTAATTAGTCAGTTTTGGTGGGTAGGGTTATCAGCTATAGTTTAGTACTACTATTATTGGTAATTTCGCGAAAAACTGTCGTGAGGTTGGGCTTTTACTTTAAGTACCAGAACATCATGGTTTTAGGAAAAGTATCTAAATCCAGTACAAGTACATTTAAAACGTACTTAAGTACGAGTACTAGTACTTTCTGTTAAAGTTGTCTTCAAAATGTGCTCAACTGGATTGTTCACTGGTGCACCTGCACTGGTGTTAATTGGGCTTGGTGCTAATTACATCTAGATAAATTACCAGGTAATTGGTAGAGTCCCCATAGAAATGCACTCATGCATGATGTCCAGCATCAAGGTGTAAATGCCCCTATTGTCTTGTCACTGGATTTGTTCAGAAACCCAGTGACTTGACTCAGGGATTCCTTATTAAGTGATCACAATTCGAAAGTACTTAAAAAGTACTTGTAAATTGAAGTACTTTTGGAATGTACTTAGATACAAAGACAAGTACTTTTGATTTTTTTTGCAAATGTACTTATGTACCAGTACAAGTATTAAAAAAAGTGAACGTAAGTACACAGTACTGCGGCACAGCTCTAGTGCCAAGAACGGCTAGCTGGGCGATTCCAGCCAGAGGGAGCCTGATAGGTGACTTTCTAAAATTGCATTAGGATGTGTGTGCTGACCGTTTTTGATCCATTTACTACGTCTATATTTCATTGTTTTAAAACAAGTATTAAATATAAATATTATTTCATTATTTTTTTCTTGGGAAATAATGGCCATATTGCATACAGGCATGCATGTCATTGTTTCAGTTATTGCAACACCTATTTTCAAGATAGAAATAAAATCACATTTTGATGTTAATTTGTTTAAGTAATGAACTGTGTATTTAAATGCCACTATGTTACAATGACATGAAAAATAAAGCATGACAATACTGATTGTAAAAGTTATAGTTTTTAAAAAGTTTAATTTCGATGTCACACGTAATGCAAATTTTAAAAAACTTAATTTTTTCTCCAAAATAATTTTTAAAAATGATTTCCAAAAAGTTCATTTAATCAACACGACTACTTTTAATGTAATACCAAAATATAAGACATGCAAAAATATTTAACTATATAAAAAATAAAATACATGTGTCACACATGTAATGCTACGTTACATGTGTGACACCTAATACCTATATATGATGGTGAAATGTAATTTTATAAGTTTTTATTGCTCTAATTTAGTTGCTGATATGTGACAAGGTGGCAACAAAACACTAATTTAACAATAACTGATAACACCAGGGGAAACAAACCCTTAATTCTCTCTTTTAAATGTGCATATGTTACGCGGCAGATGATGTCAGTGTTCTTCTTCGTTTGATTCACAAGGCGTAAAAATGTATATTTATCATTGTGCTGTATGTAAATGTGATCATTAGTAGTTGATGCAATTAGTACAATTTGGAAACACATGTTCTAAACTGTTCATATTTTTTTAAATATATGAATTTCTAACAGATCCTGCAGTGTCTCGTAAACTGACCTCACAGCTATGGGTCAGTACAATGGACAAGATGAAATGGATCAGAACTTATTATTTATATTACCCAGGGCATACTAAATAAATATGTTGTTTGTTTTATCACAATTGACTTTTCTCATTATGTCTTGTTATTATAACATGAACCAAAAATTTCATATTGTTAGGCAAACAGTCAATATCAATTAAGATACCTGTCCGTTATTAACTCTATTTCACACGTGTCGCACACCTAATGAAACATTAAAATTTTTTATGAAAAAAATAATAACCAATCAGTCATAAATATACATTGTATACCTATACATATATGCTTAATTATGATAAAGCAACTTATTAACATACTTCCATAACTTCACAGACTTTTGACAATAACTAGTGCACCCGTCTGAATTTTGATTTCTCTGCATCACACACATAACGCTCCATGTAATATATTACAAAAAATCCATTATTGATGAAAAATAAATCCATAGAAACTCTTAGTTCCTTAGCCTATGTTAGATGGCATGTTGTGGCTGGTGGTGACCACAACCACTGTTTACTGATAGGGTAATTAGCACCTGCCAATGGTAATGTCAAGGGCTCAATATCCCCTTTGACTTTGTTTGTACTTAAGTTTAGCCAGATAGCAATTTTACACCAGATTGTGCCTGGTCCTAGACCATACTTCTCTAGAAGACTCAGCTATTGCCATATTCATACTGGCACTGACTCTACCCTAGACAGAAAGGGAACAGGTAAAATATACAAAATGTTTTAATGTAAGTTTATAAAATATGTCATAAAAAATCGGCCGACAATTGGAAATGTGCATGGCAGGCACAATGTCATAAATAAATACGTTTTTTTGTCACTGCCCTGTCGAAACTCTGGTTTTCCCGTGGAAATTCTAACGTTGGTTTTCGATAATCCACCGAGTTTAGATCTCCAAGCAGATTCTGTTTAATTGATGGTGGCTGCCTAACATAAAGAAGAAAAGAACGCGTCTACCACCTGTCTACCGGTACTAGGCGATAAAATGTGAAATTGTTTTTAACATTTATTTGTTAACATTTATCCCATCGTAGTACCCACCGCTGGCTTCGAATGCATTTGCATTGTGAAACTGCAATGCAGTAAGTTTTCTCTTAAACATGTATGATTTCGTTTAAACGGAATATTTGCTTTTGGTAACATGAAATTATAGTAAAGCCTCGTGTTCTGACGAGCTTAAACCACGAAAACGGTTTTCCTCGCGAAATGCAACGCGTCTAAGTGACGCTTCACAGTGATCTCGGCCTTTCGTGATCTCGGCCTTTCGTGATCTCGGCCTGTTTTGGTGAACTCGGCCAGTGACTTCGGCCTGTTTTGGTGAACTCGGCCAGTGACATCGGCCTGTGCGGCAGTAAATTCGGCCTGTACAGCAGTGATCTTGGCCTGTATAGCCAGTGATCTCGGCCTGTTTGAGGGCGTGATGTTGGTCAGTGCCCGACAGTGAACTCGGCCTGTGCGGCAGTGATCTCGGCCTGTAATTTTCTATAAAAACGGACGCTAGATAAAACTTCTTCTTGTCTAGTCAGTGATCTCGGCCTGATCGAGGGAGTGATGTTGGCCAGAAATAAGTGTTTGTAAAATAAAACTTTGTATTATGTATTGTGATAACTGCTATATAATCAACTCAATAATGTTCACTATTGCATGGTGCATGATCGGACTGACTTATATGACAGCGATCACGGCCTGTTTCTATAACGGGCCTTTTTATTATAGTTATATGTCCGACATATTTAAATGAAAAAAACTATAAATTATCATCGGCAAATTCTGCGTGCTAAATATAGCCATTTTAATTCATCAGTTATAAGTAACATTTCATTAGTATGTACAGTCCATTGCCGTCATGTGTACTGCTATCATAGTATATATATTATTTATAGAAAGTTGTTGGTTATAATGCAGATATACATTTATTTTCTTTATTCGAGTGGGACAACGTTCCGACTCGGAATCGTGGCTAGTTTGCAGAAGAAGACAAAAGGCATAATGTAGAAAGTTTCTATTGTCAGTTGAGGTTGCAGTGTCCATGCTGACGTGACCAACATCCACACGTGCCGCGTAGTTAGGTGCCTGTGACAGACGGGTTGACTCGAACTGTCCGGGCAACAGCTGAAATAAATCTGCCAAAATGAATGAATATTCCAATATTGTTTACTATCAACATAAAGTAATTACAAATCATTGCATGTTTTGCATAATACTCCGCAATGCTGCACAACAGCAAAAATATGAATTACCCTTGATGTATCTGGTTCCACGTCATCACTGACTCCCAACACAAAACAGCCAGTTGAGATATTCGCTAGAGCAGATGTATCTTCTGTGTCTGCAGGTGCATGTTGTGGTGACGGCGGCGGCGGCGGCGGCGGCGGCGGCGGCGGCGGCGTTTGTGGAGGCGGCGTTTGTGGAGGCGACGTTGGTGGTGGCGGCGGTGGCACCGGTGTGTGCACCTGCCAAGAAGACAATAACTCGTTTTAGTCCTAAAATACATCGATTAACACATTTGAAGGAATATGCAATTATTTAAATTATCTACGTGCCCATTCTCGACAAACAATATTAGCTGGTACAATTATAATAAAATATGAATACAAGAAGTATTATAACTTATATTTGCAATAAAATTATGATAACTTTATATAACTACGGGTTTTGTGCACTTGCCACTTGAATCTAAAACAAAATGCAGGGTTTGCGTGATAAATTATTACCTTTGGTGCACAATTTCAGCCGCTCCATTGAGGCAAGTCAACCGAATCCTTCACCAGATGCCTGTAGAAGGCTCTGCTGACACCTACAAATTCACACGAATAAATGTATGACATAATTATGATAAAATATGAAGAAAACCAATACTTCTGATTAATTATTAAGAAACAATAGGTCCCATACTTTTTATACATCAGTTCTTAGACAAATTTTGCCACCCCGCCACATACCAATTAACTTTCGGGTTGTCATTATTTATGTAAATTATCAATAGTGAAGAGGACTGTATAACGCACGCAACATACCTGTCCCGCACACTCTGTGTTGCCATAAGTTGCACCCGTCGCACAACAGAGCCTCTTGACGTTTACGCACGATTCTTAAACAACGGAGACACGCGGAAGACTCACGATTCATGGCAGGAAAGCAGAATCACGATCACAAACACTTAAAATCTTGGTTGTCGTACTTTTACAAACTATTAAACTGTTATCGTTGTACTTTCACGAGCAATTCAAATATCGTACGTTCGCGCTTGTAAATAAGTGAACCCAGTGTTGAGTCCTCGATATTCCCATCTTTATAAAGCTGGGTGGCGGCTATGGTTCTGACCAATCTTAGCCTATTCTGATCAATCATCTTTATGGACCACTTCGCTATTGCTGCGGCCCACGGCGATCTGGGGCCACACAGTTAGTAGGGCTTAACTTCAGTTTTTATCATGTTCAGTCAGACAACATGAAAAGATCTGCTCAATGAAACAATGCACGAGTAGAAAGCCAATTACTACAGCCTGCCTCTACACATTCTTAACGCACACAAATCAAACATAGACAACATGAAAAAATCAGCTCAATAAAACAAAGCAATATATTATATTTGTGACGTCATTTTGACACCTATATATTTGTGACGTAATTGTGACACCTATATCGGCTAAGAATAAGATCAAGATATCGGCTAAGAATAAAATCACGACTGATCGTCAAAAAACATCTTCTTACCAATCGTAGCCCATTCTGACCAATCATCTGTATGGAACACGTCGATCTTACCTCGGCCTGCGTCAATCTGTGCCCACGCAATTAGTAGGGCTTAACTTAAGCTTTTGAAGGCCTACTCGTCGACAACATCTAGAGGAGGCCATGTTCAGACAAACAACACGAACAGATCTGCTCAATGCAACAATGCAAGAGTAGAAAGCCAATGACTACCGCCTGCTTCTAAACATTCTTTGCTCACACAAATCAAAGAGACAACATGAAAAGATCAGCTCAATAAAACAAAGCAACGACAGAAAGCCAACTACTACAGCCTGCCTCTACACATTCTTAACGCACACAAATCAAAGATAGACAAAATGAAAAGGTCAGCTCAATTAAACAAAGCAAGAGTAGGAAGCACATTACTGTAACCATCACTTTTTTAACGTACAACTAATATTTTAAAGCTGATTACTGCATGGTAAATATTAACGGGATATTATGTTTGTGACGTCTTATTGCGACACCTATATCGGCTAAGAATAAGATCAAGACCAATCGTCAAAAAACATCTTTATTGATTTGAGCATTATTTGTTGTAACAATAAATACATGATACAACTTTTTGTATCGATAAATATGGCCTACATTACTATAACAAGGCCCGTAATAAAAGACAGGCCGAGATCACTGCTGTACAGGCCGAATTCACTGCCGCACAGGCCGAGTTCACAAAACAGGCCGAGATCCCGAAGGGCCAAGATCACCAGCAACGGATGTGACAGCTGTTAGAGTTGGAATCCGTCCGATTCCGGTATGAGACATGTTTGATACCGGAATATAATATAACACAATTCCGATTTTGCGCTGTCCCAAATTGGAATTTGTAATTTTACTGTTAAAGTACTTAGAAAATACACAAAAAATAATAAATTGTGGTGTTTGACTGCTGTCTGCTACGTGCTGTAAACAATTTGACCACCATTTCCCAATTATTACTTCTCTTATATTATTATAAGTGGTGACGTACCTGATACTTCTGTTTGATGAAAACCACAGAGGAGTCATGGCCAACAAGCTTCCGAGTGCAAAATCCTTTGGAGGTGATCCAATGTTTAAATTTGGCAGCGTTCCTTGGGCCCGAAGTCTTATCCGTAACTTTACAAGACATCGCACAAAATCTTAATCCTCGCGAGTTTGGATTGCGTTATCAGTTTGGAGGTGTACTGTTATCCAGAAATTAAATAATAAACTCATAAAATGAGCTTCTTTGAACTCCTATCTGTCAACCAAAACGCTGCAGCGTTTATAAAATAGAAACGCACAGATACATCGATCTTGGCCGTCCGTGCAGCATTCCGATTTTGAGCGCGCAATTCCGGAATTGGGCATGGCTGCAATTCACATACCGGAATATGACGATTCCGATTGAAACGTAATATTATTTCTGCAGTGTTGGCTGTACTCAATATTTACCTAATGGACAGCACAATTTGTTCACGTATATCATATATCATCGAATGGTAAACTGTCTACTGTAAAACTGAGGTAATGTGTAAATAAATGTAATATTAGACGTGTAGTTATTATGGACTCGAGGTTACGACTTACGGTGTCGAGGTTATGTCACATCGGGAACCAGACTATTCATGACTCGCCAACACATTCTGTTGCGCTTTCTCCGGAAGAAGCGTGCGACAACAAGGCGCGTCACATGTGTAACGTTCCTTTCAAATTAAACATTGAGGTGTTTGACATTGTGCATATTTTAGCTTCCATGATATTGATAATTTATCACCTACTACAATGACGGAAGAATATCGGGTTATCACTAACCCATTTGTTAAAGTGACGGTTACAAGCAATACTTCTTCATTTGCGGCAGAGCGACGATTTCAGAGGGATCTGACGATAGGCGCGTTGAAGGTGAGATTTGAATTGTATTTCTACAACAACAGCAATGTACAAACATAGGACAAGTCAGTTTGAAGGACTGTACCACCCTGTGGCGGTGTTATTTTAGTGAGATGTTGCGTTTGGCATGGGGAGGGGAATAGCCTACGCTACGGCTACCGGATGTTTCGGCCCAAAACGGGTTCGGCCCATGGGCCGAACCAACCGTTTTCGCAACCGGTGAACACAGTCATCGCATCGGCCGAATCAACCATGTATGCAACCAGTGGCAGTGCCGGTGTATGGACGTTATGTCACAAGTCACATGTCCTACAGGGCTTCATATTTGAGGCGAGCGATTGCTCTGGGTCCCGGATGGTTCGGCCCATGACGGGTTTGGCCCACGCTGACGGATGGTTCGGCCTAGTTGATTCGGCCCACGCAGACGGATGGTTCGGCCCATTTCACTGTCGCTATTGAAATCAGCGACGGTCGATTCGGCCCACTCTAGCTAAGCGGCGGAAATAAGAAAGAAAGGCGGAGAGGCGGAAATTATGATTGTGCACAGAAACATACGTACACGGTAATATAATAATAATGATCTGGAATTATTTATAAAAATATAGCAATATAAATAAATTAAAAGAAAGTGGTTGACATAATAAAGAAATGAACCAAATTCAAGTAATTAATGTTTAATGGAAACGTCCACGAATAAACGTAATAACTAGTTGAGTTTGTATTGTAATATATAATGTATTGACTTCATTGTTTGTGTGAGCACATTTTATGTGATCAATCCCTTTATGTGTTTAATCTATCTGATGTTTCATCATCAACACTTGTTAACTGAAATGTTTGAAAGCGTGATTTCATAGTTTGTGTAAGCACATTTTATGCTTTTAATCTATCTGGTGTTTCATCAGCAAAACATGATAACGTAAATGTTTGATAGCATCACTTCATTGTTTGTGTGAGCACGTTATATTTGATCAAGCCCTTTATTCAATTAATCGTCTTAAGTTAATTGAGCATATCACAAGTTGCAAAGAGGTGTCATTAACGTTTTCGGCTCTATTGTCCCACGTCAGTAGCTGATTTCTAAGAATAGTAGTTTCGGCGGCCATGGCGTGATTCAGGAAAAAAATACTTAATATGATAACGCACAGAAACATATTCACACGCTAATATAACAATTATCTCATAAAATAACAGAATGCAGTCCAGCAACACAACGCCAGAAATATTGACAACGGATGGAATTTTTGTCTTTATTAACAACTACCAAAATATAATATATATATATATATATACATACATGCATACATGCCATAATGTGGAGAAGCCACAACAGGACGAACGCGTTATTTACAATCTGGGAGCGTCTCGGTAAGGCCGAACGTAACGAAAGGGAAACGCTGCGTTCCTTGAGCCGACTGACAAAAATAGCGAACGTAATAAACACTTGGTTTCGCTAAAACACGCAAACAGTTGAAACTAGGGAACGTAATAAATAAGTAATATTGGTTCTAAAACAATAATAATGTAGCACATGGCATTTCGTTAAAACACTGAAATAGTTGTAGCGTATAACATTTCGCAATTACAATACTCTATAAACAACAATTGACTCGAAAACAATAATACTGTAGCGTACAACAAGTCAACAGCATTTCGCTAAGACGTGCAAACAGTTGAAAATAGCAAAGAATTTGTTAGTTGTTTCGGCCCACGGCGCCCGCTAGCACCGGTTGCATACACGGATGGTTCGGCCCATGCGAGCGAAAACACTTCACGGTTCACCGGTCGCGCCGTTGGATGGTTCGGCCCATGGGCCGAACCCGTTGTGGGCCGAAACATCCGACACCCATTGCTCTCGCTCCCTATTGCTCGCGCAAATCAATAATCTAGGGAGCAATTTATCGCTCGTGTCAATTGTTAAAATCGCTCGCTGCCTGCAAGTGTTCGTCTTGACAAGTCACTTCTTGAGTATTAGATTCACTAGGAAAGTCTAACGCAGTGTTCGGGCTCCAGTATTCGGAGTTCATATATCCATCACCGGCGATGACGATCGTAGCCCGCTGCACCAAGATTGCAAGAATGCCATCAAAGCTATGCTGGCCTCGCGGTTTAAAAGTTGATCATACATTGAAAACGATAATTTTAGTAATTGTTCCACTTCGTCTTTCAACAGCTCTCAACACATAAATTCACGATGCACATCTCTGGTATCATTTAACATTGATTCACTGTTTCATGTGCGGATGAAAATTTCATATTTTTTGCGCACTGAGTTTGAGTTGCGCGTTTGGCATTGTGATGCAATGGAAGCATGCCATTTCACACCAGTTTATATTGGTGTTGCCTACTAAGTTGCATTTATGAGTTATGACTATACATGGCGTATTTGTGAATTTCAATTGCAATTTTCAAACCGCCTAAACGAAGTCGCACGCGAAACCAGTACCGTGGCCACGGCCCGGGCACAGCCACTTGCTTTGCCCAGGCTACGGCCTACGGTAATCGGTGACATGTTGCAATTCAAAACCGTTTCACCAATTGCAATCAGAATGTATGGGCTTTACTAAAGTAAACATTTCTTTCTTTCTACAAACGTCAGCGCCAACAAGCACCAATTAAAATGTCATGGCGAGAATGACAGATTCCGAATGGGAAATGGTGGCGCCACCGCATGGTGAACAAAACAACTAACAAATCGCTCGCCTAAATTAATTTGGCATATTTAGGCGAGCGATTTATCGCTCGCCTGTTGTTTTCAAATATGAAGCCCTGGTCCTAGACCACGGGTAACTGAATCAGCTTGAGCCCCTGTAACTAATATATATATACTGGGCGATATAGTTTTCGACCTACTTAATAGAATGTGCCGTTTAAAAAATCGATATACCATATCACCAACAGCTACTTTATCTATACAATGCAAACAAATTATTCAAACAGTTGTATTGAGTGAAAAACTTATGAATATCGAACATCCGAACCATGTCACGCAGAAACCGGAAACCGAAGGAATTCGACCTATATGTATGGCAAGCCGTACTGACAATAAATTTAATAAAAGCATAAACGTCACTCTGCCGTTTGTTGTGTCATAACGATTATTGCAACTAGTTGCATACATTTTAACTTGTAATTATAATCGTTTGTGCAAATTAAAATGACCGAATGACCACAAAGACATTTCACTTGTTTAAAAGAAAACATCAATTTTTAATGACATTTTAAGTTGTTTATACGTTTGCGTGCATGTGTCATATGCAGTGCCCACATTTGTGATATTTAAAGTATTTACTTTTATAAGGAATTTATTTACTACTGATGAAAAAAGTATTATATAAACAGTTAAAAGAAAAACCAAGGTTGAAATGTATCTATAGGGACTAGTAATAATATGATGTCAAATATTTTCTTTGAGAATTGTTTAAAGAGTAAACGCATTTTGTTTACTCGTGTAATTGTACCATTGTGAATTGACATGAAACATTTTTTATGGAAAAAGATGAAAACAAGTTAATATTTTTGAGTGAAAGTAGAAGTATATTAATAAGCGCAGTGGACAAAAATAAACCTATGGTCATGAAAATCATACTACCAGCCCTTGTAAATTTTATTATTCTTCTAGAAATGTGTGGCAAGGGCAGTGAAATGATTGACTGTGTGACACACGCTGAGGTGCACCCAGTGGTTGCACTGTTGCCGAGGTGTTACACGGAAGGTACACTGGGCCCATTTGATGGTGTGTGTGTGTGTGTGCGTGCGTGTGTGTGTGCGTGCGTGCGTGCGTGCGCGCGCGCGCGTGCGTGTGTGTTGGGCGGGTACATCTTCCATAAAAGGGCAATCACTAGTCACGTGGCTAAGAACGAGACAAGCACAATCAGATGTTCAATTATAATGTCTGGTAAGCATGCAAAGTCATTTTATCTGGGTATGAATATCAGAAAATGTTCCGTGTTATATTTGATTTCAAAATATATTTTTACAAACCTTATTCTCCATGTTTTAAATTACAATTCCTGTTTTCTTTGTGTAGACGAACGTCGATGGTTCTAACGTTCATAATATAGCTTGTGACGTCTCTAACGCCAGATTTCAATGGATCGAAAACTGGCGTGGGTCAAAAACTGCACCGGTAACTATATAGATAAAAGGGTATGCAACTAGGAATTACCCCACTCACCTTTCAACATCCGTATCTCGTCGTTGCGATGCGTAATCCGAATACTAAGACCTTACACAAATGTCCCAACGCTGCCAGGGTTGGCTGGTATTTCCCGTGGTGGTATTTCCCGGCGGTAATTCCCGGTATTTCCCGCCCCGGGAAATACTCTTCAAAGTGGGAAATACTGGGAAATAAGAATTTTTAATATGTTTTTTGTTTAATTTGATTTAATTTGTTTGTTATTTGTATATATGATTATATTACATTGAAATGTATGTTATTATGTTAATTGAAGGTGTAAAACTGTTTCGTCCCAGCCAAGGGTACTCATCAGATAGCTTTTAAGGCAGCCACTTCCTGTGGCCCATCTTCAATTTCTTCATGTCGTCGTTTGTGGGTTTGTTTTGGCAGACCCGGACATCTTTCTCTCTGACTCTTTAGTCGATCGGCCTTCGCGCTAACAATAGCCTGGCAGTCGTTGCATTTCGCAGTTTGCTTCTTCCCTTCTACGGTAATAGTGTAGAAACCCCATATTGGATTCTTGGCTTTCATGGTTAAGTTGCTGCTAGACTGAGAGTATAATATGCATGTGCTCTGCCAAAATTTACTGAAACCTTATATACCTTAGCAAGACATGAAGCCATTTAGCACTTATTCCTGTGATTGGCTGTGAAACTAATTGACAGCAAATTGACAAATAGCACCCCCTTTAACTGTTTTAAGCTCATGTCTGTGGACTGTCACTGTGGAGATAATTGACACCTTTTGTTAATCAATTAAATGACTCTGGAACCATACCTGGTACATGCTTGAGTAACAGTGTAAAGATGAAGCCATGTATACCTGTCATTCACTGTCTTTATACCACTGTGTTTTTAAAAGACAATGAAGACTGACACCTTTTTGTGAAATGACACTTCTGTAGCTAAGAGTAAGGGATCATGATATAGATAAGATAGATAATGTGTTATTTATGATGAGCCATATGACCCATGAACAAATTGTCATGGCATTCAAGGGTTAAACAACCAGGTAAGAACATACTTTCCGTATTTCCCGGTATTTCCCACCGTCCTGGGAAATACTCTTATTTCCCGGGAAATTGCTAACACTGAACGCTGCAGGTTTTATAATTTGGCAACTGCTGGTCCGTGGTTGTCAGGTCTGCCAAAATGTCGGTCACCACCTTTCCAGACGGCTGGTAGAGGTTCCTCCTTGCAGTTACCTTCACCTTTTAAAAAAGTTACATATAATTTGGGAGATAATAAGATAAGATGAAATTGTAACAGTGTTGTGCCAATAAATAACCTGAAAGAAATAACATCATGTAAATCAAATGTAGGGATTATGCCATTCTTAATGACTATATATATTTCAATATTGACTATGGATTTTACATGGATTTGTTATATTAAACATTTCAAAGGAATTAATTAAAACACAACTTATCATTTTCTTTCGTTGCCTTGCACCAAAGCAACATCCCTGGATCCCCTGGGTGATTGTGTCTGTGACGTTTCCCTCTCACGATTGCATCACCCCGCTGTTGCGGGACCCTTGGGCGCTGCACATCCATTGATTTCGACATGTTTTCAACAGTGCTTTCAACTTTCATTAGTCTTTCAATCATGTCTGACTGCTTAGTCCTCACATCGTTGACAAATCGTAATGTTATACCTACCATTGGTTGGTATTTAGGACAAAAAAACATCAGATTGTCGGTTTTTTTTAGTTAACTACTGCTTTATATTCTGATTCAGTCATGTTAGGTTTTATGCATTTTCGGTGGGTCCACAGACCATACCAATGGGGTATATGGACAAAAACCACCCCGGACGAAAACCACCTGGACAAAAACCATCCAGACTAAAACCCCCCCGGACATAATCCCCCCTGACTAAAACTACCCTGGACAAAAACCACCCACGTTTTTTGCGAGTATTTATTTAGAATCATACGACCAATTATCATGAGTATACACATTCATACAGTGAGGGTGATTTTATATAGCATAATTTTACAACCAATTATACACATTCATACATGTACACATATCAAAAGTCAACATATATTATGAAAATTACTTCCAGCGGATACAGTGTCTATGAAAATTACTTCCAGCGGATACAGTGTCCTATTCCCCTCAGGGTAACATCAACAGATTTGCGGCCATCGCGAATATCTGTACAGAAGTTGTGAAGCCTATGCTGGAGCTGTACTGTGGATCGATGTACCCGCTTCTTGAGAGGCTGTCCACGGGAATCCAGAAGAATGGCGGCGCGAGCATCATTCTGATCCTTACGAAGATTGTCAATGGTACGCCATATGCTGGGATGTGAACACCCAACAAGTGATCGGAAGGAGTTGTTCCATGCCTTGCACATGTTGTTGGTTCGAGATTCACCGCTGATTGTGACCTCATGAACGTTCCACAGTTCAGGTGGGAACATTGGTGCGATCCTGCGCATCTTCATTGGAGGAATGCTACCATCTGGACCAGTTGGGTGCTGGATTTGGCGATACGATCCCGAGATGTAGGTGGCATCAAAGTAATCGATGAGAGGTTCTAGACCTTCAGGTGTGTGTTCCTTGAGATACTTCAGTCCTTCTGGAACATCAGCTACAGGCAAGAATGCCAATCCGTCGAGCATCCCGCAGAACAGCTTCACGTCATCATCTGAGCGATACAGTGTCACAAGTCCAAGCTGCTGCACCTTGCGCCACGTACTCTGGGTGAGATGATAAAAGCAACCTCTGCTCTGAACATCGGATCCAAGGGTACTGCTGACTGCGTTGATAGTAGCCTGTTCAAAGTCAGTGATGATCGTTGTTGGATCAGGCTGAAAACCCAGATCACTACACCTTTCCAGTACAGCTGTGATGAGCTCTTCGTATGTGGCTTGAGTCTTGCTGGATAGGAATGCGTAAACACAGCTGATAGCACTTTCCCCGAGAGGGGCGCGAATCACGTAGAGTTGTTGAAAGATGGAAGGTGCTGAATCAAAAGTGCCATCCATATGCCAGGTGTCAGATCGCGCAAGCTGTGTCAATGCAGCATCAGAGGCGAAAACCAGCATCCGATCAGCTGCATCTGGACCGCTGTCATGGATCAGAAATTGTTCATTGTCAGTACCAGTGGTGCACCATTCGTCGGGCATAACGAGGTCAGGCAGGCCAGCTGGGCTTTTTGGAAAAGCTTTGGCCTTTTCACGGCGTATACAGCGTTTGATGGACTCGCGAGCACCCATGGACACCCGGACTTCTAGGGATTCAGCGGCTGTGTTGTCAGCGAGTAGTTGTGCAGGAGTGCCCCTGGAAGTGCCAGCTGCTTCTTTGATTACTGAGCGGATCTTTGTAGCAGCTGTAGTGTATGGGTTGGGGTCATGGCTGTGCGGAGTAGTTCGGATTGTTGTCTGGATCTGTAAGTCACTAGTGAGAGATCCCTTGCAGTTTTTTGAAAGTCTTTGGGAGCATTCCCAGCGGATTGTTGTCTTGCTATCTTTTTTCTTGGTATACATATAACCACCACATAGAAGTTTTGAACCACCCTTGTGGCTCTTGATGATCTCCATAGTATTCAATATTTAGTACCTCAGTAAGACTATGACATGGTCTTCCAGGGGTGGGTCCACAGACCGCACCAATGGCACCCCATGGCATGGTCTTCCAGGGGTGGGTCCACAGACCTCACCAATGGCACCCCATGGCATGGTCTTCCTCTCTTACTTCAATTTCACATATAAAAATTTTTTATCTGCCTCACCTTCTGGTTGCATAATTTCTTCTAGTGCTGTAAGTGCTCGTGGTCAGAAAGGGGCGTGTTGGTGCTTGTGCAAAAAAGTATCCAAATTGTCGTTCCCAGGGCGACTCCGAGATGCAGACAACGCCCCTGAAAAGCCTAGTTAGTAAAAGTATAGGAAGGAAGCGCACACTAACATTAATTGCTCACAAATACCTCAATATACCACGCCCAATACTGTGACACAGTAAAACATGTGTAAGTGCAAGTGTAAGCTCATGATAACATCCACACATGACTCCAGACAGACACTGACTGAGTGCTCCCCACACTGCTTTTACAAACTGAACAATCACGACAACAGGTTCTGACGGCAGGAGGCAGATAGTGGCATTGAGCACTGCGATGTAGTCTTGTTTCTTCCAACGTGACATCAACAACGCACAGCGGCACTTGCTTCATTGCGTCTCCCGACTTTAAGAACAAATGAATAGTCACTAGTTGATGCGACGGCTCTCCCACAACGCGGAATGTCCCATCCAGGAACCACAGCCTGGACTTGGTGCCATAACTGGGCATCAGTTGCTCCTGGATGTCACACTGCAGAAAATCATCTGGTGCGTGGTTTATGTCAAGCTGGAAGGAAAAATCAATGAGATTAAGCTCCCATGGTGTATATACATGAACACACTTGTCGTTATATTTTCAGCCCTAAAGTCTGAAAAATTAAAGATACAGTATTCATATATATTTTTTATATACCTCAAAGTTCTTTGAAGTTTGGATTTATTGGCCACAATTGCTCTATTGCTGCAGGTATTAATAATTTGGCAGCTGCTCATCAGTCGCTAGCTGTTGTCAGGTCACGTCAGTGACTACCTTCCCACATGATTGATAAAGGATGGACCTTGCAGCTGTCTTAACCTTTATGGAAAAGTTTATTTTATGTACCACTACCACTGGTTTAAAATAATTTATTGTAGCATAAAGCAAGATTATATTTTAACTTTTTAACCATTTGTGGCGTGTCCATTCCAGGCTCAGTCATCGGAACTGGCAGCGCACCCATTCCAGGCTCAGTCGTTGGAACTGGCAGCGCATCCATTCCAGGCTCAGTCGTCGGAACTGGCAGCGTGCCCATATATACTTTAACAAGACCGCTACAATAAAAGTGTGGAACAAGTTATAAAACATCAAACTAGAATGAAATCACTGCATTGAACATTCAATAAAACAACTCGTCAAAAGTTCAGTTAACGTTCCGACAGTTCAGCCTTAACAGTTGGCCTGTACAGTCGTGAACATGCTGGAGGATGACTATGCCTTGACAGTTGGCCCGTACAGTCATGAACATGCTGGAGGATGACTATGCCTGAACAGTTGGCCCATACAGTCGTGAACATGCTGGGGGATGACTATGCCTTACCAGTTCCGAGTTGGCCTATACAGTTCACGTTCCGACAGTTCAGCCTTAACAGTTGGCCAGTACAGTCGTGAACATGCTGGAGGATGACTATGCCTTAACAGTTGGCCCGTACAGTCATGAACATGCTGGAGGATGACTATGCCTGAACAGTTGGCCCATACAGTCGTGAACATGCTGGGGGATGACTATGCCTTAACAGTTCCGAGTTGGCTCATAAAGTCATGAACATGCTCGTATGAACTGCAGAGTAGAGCTTTCTCGTATTCCTCCCTGTATTCAAAGATCTTGTGTTGAAGATTCGCGAATGTCTTCTTCTGATGCCTCTGCAGCTTTCCCTCCGACACAAGACCCACTTGTATCTGGATCATGCCGGACTCTGTGCATCAGTGACACCAGCATGTATAGAGTTACCTGGGCATGACTCCTGGCGTTCAGTTGGTTGTGCCAACCCTCGAGGTCGTTGTTTGTGCACATGGACTCCAAGCAGCTGATGGCCACATGTAGTTCACACTCCAAGCAGCTGAAGGCCACATGTAGTACACACTCCAAGCAGCTGATGGCCACATGTAGTACACATTCCAAGCAGCTGAAGGCCACATGTAGTACACACTCCAAGCAGCTGATGGCCACATGTAGGTCACACTCCAAGCAGCTGATGGCCACATGTAGTACACACTCCCAGCAGCTGAAGGCCACATGTAGTACACACTCCAAGCAGCTGATGGCCACATGTAGTACACACTCCCAGCAGCTGAAGGCCACATGTAGTACACACTCCAAGCAGCTGATGGCCACATGTAGTACACACTCCCAGCAGCTGATGGCCTCATGTAGTACACAGTCCAAGCAGCTAATGGCCACATGTAGTACACACTCCAAGCAGCTGATGGCCACATGTAGTACACACTCCAAGCAGCTGATGGCCACATGTAGTACACACTCCCAGCAGCTGAAGGCCACATGTAGTACACACTCCAAGCAGCTGATGGCCACATGTAGTACACACTCCAAGCAGCTGATGGCCACATGTAGTACACACTCCCAGCAGCTGAAGGCCACATGTAGTACACACTCCAAGCAGCTGATGGCCACATGTAGTACACACTCCAAGCAGCTGATGACCACATGTAGTACACACTCCCAGCAGCTGATGGCCACATGTAGTACACACTCCAAGCAGCTGATGGCCACATGTAGTACACACTCCAAGCAGCTGATGGCCACATGTAGTACACACTCCAAGCAGCTGATGGCCACATGTAATACACACTCCAAGCAGCTGATGGCCACATGTAGTACACACTCCAAGCAGCTGATGGCCACATGTAGTACACACTCCAAGCAGCTGATGGCCACATGTAGTACACACTCCCAGCAGCTGATGGCCACATGTAGTACACACTCCAAGCAGCTGATGACCACATGTAGTACACACTCCCAGCAGCTGATGGCCACATGTAGTACACACTCCAAGCAGCTGATGGCCACATGTAGTACACACTCCAAGCAGCTGATGGCCACATGTAGTACACACTCCAAGCAGCTGATGGCCACATGTAGTACACACTCCAAGCAGCTGATGGCCACATGTAGTACACACTCCAAGCAGCTGATGGCCACATGTAGTACACACTCCAAGCAGCTGATGGCCACATGTAGTACACACTCCCAGCAGCTGATGGCCACATGTAGTACACACTCCAAGCAGCTGATGGCCACATGTAGTACACACTCCAAGCAGCTGATGGCCACATGTAGTACACACTCCAAGCAGCTGATGGCCACATGTAGTACACACTCCAAGCAGCTGATGGCCACATGTAGTACACACTCCAAGCAGCTGATGGCCACATGTAGTACACACTCCAAGCAGCTGATGGCCACATGTAGTACACACTCCAAGCAGCTGATGGCCACATGTAGTACACACTCCAAGCAGCTGATGGCCACATGTAGTACACACTCCAAGCAGCTGATGACCACATGTAGTACACACTCCCAGCAGCTGATGACCACATGTAGTACACACTCCAAGCAGCTGATGACCACATGTAGTACACACTCCAAGCAGCTGATGGCCACATGTAGTACACACTCCAAGCAGCTGATGACCACATATCACCCATGATCCACATGATCCACATGATCCACATGCAGGTTGATATATTACAGAAGTGGTGTCAATGCGTCTGCTTCATGCAGTGTAACAACTTTAAACTTTATTTATTTATGAAGCTTTGTGTGTATGATCGTAGATTACCACCCGGATACTTACCTTTCAGTGTGCATGCCCACAGATGTCAGTCACCTGACATGGCAGTCTCTTTACCTCGCATGTTGTCCTTTCAATCTTGGGTATGTCAGCTTTCACACAATCTCCCTGTGTGAACTCCATAGTTCACACCATGTTTCCTGCCGTATGCATTAACCGTTTCACTTACACTTTGCACAAGTGCTGCCCTCTTAGTTTTGAGAGGGTAGATGATGTGAAACCTGAATAATGATACATGACATGTAGTGGTAGTCATGATCTAGTGAGTGGCACGTATCTATTAAATCAACCAGAATCCTGTTTAGCAGTCTGTCGGCAGTCTGTCGGTAACATGTCATGTCAACTTTTCGAGGCCAACGAAACCAGTCTTCGGACATTTAGCCCAGATCATCAAATGAAGAGATTAATTGGCATTCTGTCTCCCCTCTCACACACCGACCGAGAAGACTGGGACGAGAAGACTTCAGTTGGTGATCATCTTAGATTAATTTCCATCAAATCGTGTAATCATAACTAGAATAATTTCATCACAACATATTTATATATTCATACAAGGTTTAATAAAAAATGCACTTTTTTAGGAAATCCGTTGCCACATCGTTGCCTCAACACCAGTGTTGAACTCGGGGATTGCGCTGCAGGTGGCGGAGACAACACGCTCAAGCCCAACGAAACTTGTCTTCAGGGACTTTAGCAATACTTTTGAGTGCAAACTTCCATAGGTATTCTAGGTTTTCCCCTAACAGGCACCAATCCAAGACAGTCACAATGTCGATGAGAGCGCCAACACCGTAATGAGACCTGTGTCCACACTCATCTTCACCCATGTATAGGTTGAGGTCCTGCTGTGCTTGCTTCACAATGGTGACACTGGCACCAAACACCTGACCCAAACTAGCTTCGTGCGATCTGTTCAGCTTCCTCGAAATGTCATGGGGTGATGGCTTTTGAAGGCAGCTTATACCAAACACTGGAAAACTTTTCCAGCATTGCATACCTTCCACCGAGTTCCTGAGAAGCAATGACCATCACCTTGTTGACGTCACATGCATGAGATTCACCTTGGTTCCTCAATCAGTGCGATCGTCGGGAGAGGGGTGAACTTTGCTACTTCCTGACAACTTCCTAATGTTTGAAAAACCCCACGATTGTCCTCCATTCCTGAAGGTCATTCCCGTTTTGTCGCACATATGCACTTCAGAAATGGTGACAGCTGCTCCCCAAACATTGCAAGTTGTACGAGTGCCCACCGCCCATCTTCTACAAACACAACATTGTTTGGCAGCATTATAATGATGATGATATCTTTTATTTATAACACATCACAGTACATATACATGTAAAATGCTGTACCAAAGGAGCACTATAAAGAAATTGCACAAGTGCAATCATGCAAGAACTTAACTGGGTCCTGAAGCAAGTTGACCATTGTTTTATGTGGTCAGATCGGTGCCTCACACCTTCATACTGTTTGAATGCATCAGATCATTTCTTATGTTCCTGTCTTGGATCGTGTTGTGTAATTTATAAATATATGAAAGTAGGAAAAGCTTGATTGGTAGCAGAGTCATGCTAGAACTTAATGGGATCCTCATGCAAGTTGACCATTGTTTGTGTGTGGTCAGATTGGTTCCTGACACCTTCATAATTGTGTTTTGATCAGTTCATTTTTTACTTTTCTCTCTTGGACAAAGTTGTGTAATTTATAAGTATATGGAAGTTGGAATAGCTCGTTTGGCAGCATGGTCATGCAAGTTGACCATTGTTTTGTGTGGTCTAATTGGTTCCTGACACCTTCATACTGTTTGAATGTGGTATGATCTGAGATACCCCATGATTGTCCTCCTTTCCTGAAGGTCATTCCCGTTTTGTCGCACATATGCACTTTAGTAATGGTGACAGCTGCTCCTCAAACGTTGCAAGTTGTACGAGTGCCCACCAACCATCTGCGCCAACAGTCTTCTACAAACACAACATTGTTTTTCAGCATTATCAGCAGTGTCATGCAAGAGCTTAATTGGATCTTGAAACAAGTTGACCATTATTTAATGTGGTCAGATTGGTTACTGACACATTCATTGCATTATTGCCTTTCTGACTTTTCTATCTTAGACAATGTTGTGTAATTCATAAATATATGGAAGTTTGAACGTTTGAGCAGTGCAGAGGAACTTATATTATCAAGGGCAAATAGATATCACAAACCCTCTGTGCACAAATGTGAAGAAGATTGAATCATGTCATCACGTATCATATAATACAGCAAAATATAACACATTACAATGCATATACATGTAAAAATGCCGTACCAAAGGAGCACTATAAAGAAATTCCACAATTGCAATCATGCAAGAACTTAACTGGGTCCTGAAGCAAGTTGACCATTGTTTTATGTGGTCAGATTGGTGCCTCACACCTTCATACTGTTTGAATGCATCAGATCATTTCTTATGTTCCTGTGTTGGATCGTGTTGTGTAATTTATAAATATATGAAAGTAGGAAAAGCTTGATTGGTAGCAGAGTCATGCAAGAACTTAATTGGATCGTCAAGCAAGTTGACCATTGTTTGTGTGTGGTCAGATTGGTTCCTGACACATTCATAATATTTGTGTTTTGATCAGTTCATTTCTGACTTTTCTGGCTTGGATAATGTTGTGTAATTCATAAATATATGGAAGTTGGAACAGCTTGTTTGGCAGCATGGTCATGCAAGAACTTAACTGGTCCTGAAGCAAGTTGACCATCGTTTTGTGTGGTCATATTGGATCCTGACACCTTCATACTGTTTGAATGTGGTATGATCTGAGAAACCCCACGATTGTCCTCCTTTCCTGAAGGTCATTGGATCTAGAAACAAGTTGACCATTGTTTGTATGTGGTCAGATTGGTTCCTAACAACTTCATACTGAAGTTCCCTGTCTTGGACAGTATTGTTTAATTCATAAATATATGGAAATTGGAACAGTTTGTTTGGCAGCAGGGTCACGTAAGAGTTTAATTGGATCTAGAAACAAGTTGACCATTGTTTGTATGTGGTCAGATTGGTTCCTAACAGCTTCAAACTGCAGTTCCCTGTCTTGGACAGTATTGTTTAATTCATAAATATATGGAAATTGGAACAGTTTGTTTGGCAGCAGGGTCACGTAAGAGTTTAATTGGATCTAGAAACAAGTTGACCATTGTTTGTATATGGTCAGGTTGGTTCCTAACAACTTCATACTGTTTGAGTGCATCAGGTTATTTCGCTTTTCCCTGTCTTGGACAGTATTGTTTAATTCATAAATATATCGAAGTTGGAACAGCTTGTTTGGCAGCAGGGTCATGCAAGAGCATAATTAGAACCTGTAGCAAGTTGACCGTTGTTTGTTTATGGTCGGATTGGTTCCTGACACCTTCATGTTGTTTGTGTGCATCAGTTCATTTCTGACTTTTCTGTCTTGGACAATGTTGTGTAATTCATAAATATATGGAAGTTTGAACGTATGAGTAGTGCAGAGGAACTTATATTATCAAGGGCAAATAGATATCACAAACCCTCTGTACACAAATGTGAAAAACATTGAATTGCGTTATATATCTATATTCTTAAAAAAATAACAGATAAAAAATTTAACAACTATGAAATTAATTAACTAATTATGCTTGGCTACACGTGACTCCAGTTTTACCTTTTTTTAGTCACAGCTTGTTTGTACTAGAAGTAGAACCAACCACATGCCATGACCATTGTCTGCATTGTGCAATCATGCAAGAACTTAACTGGGTCCTGAAGCAAGTTGACCTTTGTTTTATGTGATCAGGTCGGTGCCTCACACCTTCATACTGTTTGAATGCATTAATGCATTTCTTATGGTCCTGTCTTGGACAATGTTGGGTAATTTATAAATATATGAAAGTAGGAAAAGCTTGCATCGACAAGCAAGTTGACCATTGTTTGTATGTGGTCAGATTGGTTCCTGACACTTTCATAATATTTGTGTTTTGATCAGTTCATTTCTGACTTTTCTGTCTTGGATAATGTTGTGTAATTCATAAATATATGGAAGTTGGAACAGCTTGTTTGGCAGCATGGTCATGCAAGAACTTAACTGGTCCTGAAGCAAGTTGACCATTGTTTTGTGTGGTCAAATTGGATCCTGACACCTTCAAACTGTTTGAATGTGGTATGATCTGAGAAACCCCATGATTGTCCTCCTTTCCTGAAGGTCATTGGATCTAGAAACAAGTTGACCATTGTTTGTATGTGGTCAGATTGGTTCCTAACAACTTCATACTGTTTGAATGCATCAGGTTATTTCGCTTTTCCCTGTCTTGGACAGTACTGTTTAATTCATAAATATATCGAAGTTGGAACAGATTGTTTGGCAGCATGGTCACGCAAGAGCATATTTAGAACCTGTAGCAAGTTAACCGTTGTTTGTTTATCCCTCTAGAACCCAAGGATGGATTTAATGATTGAAAAAAATATTTTTTTAGCTTTTTTGCTTTATTAACTGTCAAAAGACATTAAAATAAACTTTATTCGAAAATATTAACCCCTTATGTCCTTAATTGGGTTGGGGTCACATATGACCCACCGGTCCTTCACTGCACTTCAGCGCAATAACCATGGAAAAACAACAGTCCATGAGGTAGGGTTGTACCCTTTCACAACCAGTCACTCTATCTTTTAAAGTCCTGGAAATGTTCTACTGAATGTATTTAACCAATGTGGTATGCCCTGAAGCAATTACGGTTCTCTGTGAAGCACAGTGGCACTTTACATTTCTCACATACGTGTCAGTTTTCACTGTTACACACAATGCACAGCGCCGCCGCTTTTCACCCTTCACAGGCCAGTGAGCTAATCCATCTTTCCTACTGTCCAAGTTAGGTGGCCGACGTACTTGCTTTGGTGGGTTAGTGGGTTTGGGGCTGACATCGCTTGGTCTTCCTCGTTTCCGTGTAGTGTTAACCTCAATTACACCTGTTGCAAGCTCAGCCTGGAAATTCCGTAGATTCCGAACTGTTTTTTTGTCTTTTTGCAACAGTGCAGACTCACGACGGTATAGAAACCAGGCGTTGACCACCCACAAAGTGCCAAAACAAGTACATGTACCAGCGACGGGATTTCAATGGAAACTTGTATCTTGAAATGCAGGAGTCCATCAGATCAATGCCACCCATGTGCTCATTGTAATCACGGACAACGTTTGGTCTTGGGACTTCCACATA
Source organism: Lamellibrachia satsuma (assembly GCA_033239005.1). NCBI lineage: Eukaryota > Metazoa > Annelida > Polychaeta > Sabellida > Siboglinidae > Lamellibrachia > Lamellibrachia satsuma. The sequence continues at coordinate 4,959,956 of BSQZ01000037.1, read as the reverse complement.
CTCTTTCTTTTTCTTATCCCACCGGCGAGCCTGTGACTGGGGCTCTACTCCAGTGGCCGTTGACATCAAGGTTACAACCTTGGTATCAACCCATCTCACACACACAATATTTGAGCTTGTCTCCACAAAAGATTCAGAGTACCCTCTACCCCGTTTGGCAATGGCTTTTTCTCCCTCAACAGGACATCCAGATAACCGATTCTTTCTAGCAGTCCCAGTAGGAAAAGCTTGATTGGTAGCAGACTCATGCAAGAACTTAATTGGAGTTTGATCAAAAGATCAGAATTTGCTAGATCGTCATGAAGGGTATGTATGTTAATTTTATTTATTGGTTGAAATGTGATCATTTTTTTTCTAGATCTTGAGCCAACTTGCAACCACAAATCAATGATGACACAATGGTGATCTGATAAACCATCAGTAGGGAATATTGCTTTAATGTTAGTGCAAGTAGATCTAGTAATAAACAGGTCGAACCAATGACCATGAACATGTGTAGGAAATGAAACGTGTTGATGTAATGCATATGTTTGAAGGACATCCATGAATGATCTAGTATTTGGACATGGTAGATCAAGGTGGATATTGAAATCTCCAAACATGTAAATGTCTTCTTGGAATTGGTATAGGCAAAAACCATTTGGACAAAAATCGGCAAGACAGGCTGATGTATCAGACGCTAATAGCCATGTTTCTGTCAAAGTTAAAATGTCTATGTGTTTAGATAATATCAGATCAGAAAGGGCAGCAGGTTTATGACGTACAGATCGAACATTAGTAGTGGCAAAGCGCATGTTCTGAAATGTTTTTGGTCCAGGATTTATTGAGACATCACCTGCAAGAAGGAGGATGATAGACAGTCTAAATGACAGGTTACAACCAGATTTTGTAGACCATTTTCTATGTGTACATAGTCCAAGACAAGAAAGATGTAAAGGTAACGTTCGTGAAAAGCTAATTCGTATACTATTGTTGATGAATATTTCAAAGTGTCTACATGTATTGTATATATCTTCCTCAGAAGAATAGCATTTTTCTTTAAACAATGTAGACAAAGATAATAAACAAATGACCAGCACGAAGAGAAAATACATTATTATATGCTCAGTGATGAGTAAGGCTAAGTGCAGCTGCTGGGAAAGAAGTCACAATTCTAGGATCAAGACTAATTTATTTAATTAGAAATGTTGACCAGGGCCGACTCTGATCACTATATTGTGACTCCAAAATACCAAAGCAACGAAAATGTTTTGTGCTGGCGACAAGAATGGGCGATAATAAAAGCTAACGCATAACTGTCGAAGTATAAAACTTAATGTAAAAATACTTATCTTGACACTGATGTTGTGGTCAACGTAAAACAGCCCATTTAAATATTATATTACGTAACACTGATTCAAAACTAAAACACTGTAAAGTTTAAATTAAATTGTTTGAATGCATTAATGCATTTCTTATGGTCCTGTCTTGGACAATGTTGGGTAATTTATAAATATATGAAAGTAGGAAAAGCTTGATTGGTAGCAGAGTCATGCAAGAACTTAATTGGATCCTCTTGCAAGTTGACCATTGTTTGTGTGTGGTCAGATTGGTTCCTGACACATTCATAATATTTGTGTTTTTATCAGTTCATTTCTGACTTTTCTCTCTTGGACAAAGTTGTGTAATTTATAAGTATATGGAAGTTGGAATAGCTCGTTTGGCAGCATGGTCATGCAAGTTGACCATTGTTTTGTGTGGTCAAATTGGTTCCTTATACCTTCATACTGTTTGAATGTGGTATGATCTGAGATATCCCATGATTGTCCTCCTTTCCTGAAGGTCATTCCCGTTTTGTCGCACATATGCACTTTAGAAATGGTGACAGCTGCTCCGCAAACGTTGCAAGTTGTACGAGTGCCCACCAACCATCTGCGCCAACAGTCTTCTACAAACACAACATTGTTTTTCAGCATTATCAGCAGTGTCATGCAAGAGCATAATTGGATCTAGAAACAAGTTGACCATTGTTTGTATTTGGTCAAATTGGTTCCTAACAACTTCATACTGTTTGAATGCATGAGGTTATTTCGCTTTTCCCTGTCTTGGTCAGTATTGTTTAATTCAGGAATATATGGAAATTGGAACAGCTTGTTTGGCAGCACGGTCATGCAAGAGCATAATTGGATCTAGAAACAAGTTGACCATTGTTTGTGTATGGTCAGGTTAGTTCCTAACAACTTCATACTGTTTGAGTGCATCAGGTTATTTCGCTTTTCCCTGTCTTGGACAGTATTGTTTAATTCATAAATATATCGAAGTTGGAACAGCTTGTTTGGCAGCAGGGTCACGCAAGAGCATATTTAGAACCTGTAGCAAGTTAACCATTAATTGTTTATGGTCAGATTGGTTCCTGACACCTTCATATTGTTTGAATGCATTAATGCATTTCTTATGGTCCTGTCTTGGACAATGTTGTGTAATTTATAAATATATGAAGGTAAGAAAAGCTTGATTGGTAGCAGACTCATGCAAGAACTTAATTGGAGTTTGATCAAAAGATCAGAATTTGCTAGATCGTCATGAAGGGTATTTATGTTAATTTTATTTATTGGTTGAAATGTGATCATTTTTTTTCTAGATCTTGAGCCAACTTGCAACCACAAATCAATGATGACACAATGGTGATCTGATAAACCATCAGTAGGGAATATTTCTTTAATGTTAGTGCAAGTAGATCTAGTAATAAACAGGTCGAACCAATGACCATGAACATGTGTAGGAAATGAAACGTGTTGATGTAATGCATATGTTTGAAGGACATCCATGAATGATCTAGTATTTGGACATGGTAGATCAAGGTGGATATTGAAATCTCCAAACATGTAAATGTCTTCTTGGAATTGGTATAGGCAAAAACCATTTGGACAAAAATCGGCAAGACAGGCTGATGTATCAGATGCTAATAGCCATGTTTCTGTCAAAGCTAAAATGTCTATGTGTTTAGATAATATCAGATCAGAAAGGGCAGCAGGTTTATGACGTACAGATCGAACATTAGTAGTGGCAAAGCGCATGTTCTGAAATGTTTTTGGTCCAGGATTTATTGAGACATCTCCTGCAAGAAGGAGGATGATAGACAGTCTAAATGATGGGTTACAACCAGATTTTTTAGACCATTTTCTATGTGTACATAGTCCAAGACAAGAAAGATGTAAAGGTAACGTTCGTGAAAAGCTAATTCGAATACTATTGTTGATGAATATTTCAAAGTGTCTGCATGTATTGTATATATCTTCCTCAGAAGAATAGCATTTTTCTTTAAGCAATGTAGACAAAGATAATAAACAAATGACCAGCACGAAGAGAAAATACATAATTATATGCTCAGTGATGAGTGAGGCTAAGTGCAGCTGCTGGGAAAGAAGTCACAATTCTAGGATCAAGACTAATTTATTTAATTAGAAATGTTGACCAGGGCCGACTCTGATCACTATATTGTGACTCCAAAATACCAAAGCAACGAAAATGTTTTGTGCTGGCGACAAGAATGGGCGATAATAAAAGCTAACGCATAACTGTCGAAGTATAAAACTTAATGTAAAAATACTTATCTTGACACTGATGTTGTGGTCAACGTAAAACAGCCCATTTAAATATTATATTACGTAACACTGATTCAAAACTAAAACACTGTAAAGTTTAAATTAAATTGTTTGAATGCATTAATGCATTTCTTATGGTCCTGTCTTGGACAATGTTGGGTAATTTATAAATATATGAAAGTAGGAAAAGCTTGATTGGTAGCAGAGTCATGCAAGAACTTAATTGGATCGTCAAGCAAGTTGACCATTGTTTGTGTGTGGTCAGATTGGTTCCTGACACATTAATAATATTTGTGTTTTTATCAGTTCATTTCTGACTTTTCTCTCTTGGACAAAGTTGTGTAATTTATAAGTATATGGAAGTTGGAATAGCTCGTTTGGCAGCATGGTCATGCAAGTTGACCATTGTTTTGTGTGGTCAAATTGGTTCCTTACACCTTCATACTGTTTGAATGTGGTATGATCTGAGATATCCCATGATTGTCCTCCTTTCCTGAAGGTCATTCCCGTTTTGTCGCACATATGCACTTTAGAAATGGTGACAGCTGCTCCGCAAACGTTGCAAGTTGTACGAGTGCCCACGAACCATCTGCGCCAACAGTCTTCTACAAACACAACATTATTTTTCAGCATTATCAGCAGTGTCATGCAAGAGCATAATTGGATCTAGAAACAAGTTGACCATTGTTTGTATTTGGTCAAATTGGTTCCTAACAACTTTATACTGTTTGAATGCATGAGGTTATTTCGCTTTTCCCTGTCTTGGTCAGTATTGTTTAATTCAGGAATATATGGAAATTGGAACAGCTTGTTTGGCAGCACGGTCATGCAAGAGCATAATTGGATCAAGAAACAAGTTGACCTTTGTTTTATGTGGTCAAATCGCTTCCTGACACCTTCATACTGTTTAAATGTGGTATGATCTGAGATACCCCACAATTGTCCTCCTTTCCTGAAGGTCATTCCCGTTTTGTCGCACATATGCACTTTGGAAATGGTGACAGCAGCTCCCCAAACGTTGCAAGTTGTACGAGTGCCCACCAACCATCTGCGTCAACTGTCCTCTACAAACACAACATTGTTTTTCAGCATTATCAACAGGGTCATGCAAGAGCATAATTGGATCTTGAAATAAGTTGACCATTGTTTGTATTTGGTCAAATTGGTTCTTGACAACTTCATACTGTTTGAATGCATTATTGCATTTCTGACTTCTCTGTCTTGAACAATGTTGTATAATTCATAAATATATCGAAGTTGGAACAGCTTGTTTGGCAGCAGGGTCATGCAAGAGCATAATTGGATCTAGAAACAAGTTGACCATTGTTTGTGTATAGTCAGGTTGGTTCCTATCAACTTCATACTGTTTGAGTGCATCAGGTTATTTCGCTTTTCCCTGTCTTGGACAGTATTGTTTAATTCATAAATATATGGAAGTTGGAACAGCTTGTTTGGCAGCACATTCATGTAAGAGCATAATTGGATCTAGAAACAAGTTGACCATTATTTGTATATGGTCAGGTTGGTTCTTGACAACTTCATACTGTTTGAATGCATTATTGCATTTCTGACTTCTCTGTCATGAACAATGTTGTGTAATTCATAAATATATCGAGGTTGGAACAGCTTGTTTGGCAGCACATTCATGTAAGAGCATAATTGGATCTAGAAACAAATTGACCATTATTTGTATATGGTCAAATTGGTTCTTGACACCTTCATATTGTTTGAATGCATTAATGCATTTCTTAAGTTCCTGTCTTGAACAATGTTGGGTAATTTATAAATATATGAAAGTAGGAAAAGCTTGATTGGTAGCAGAGTCATGCAAGAACTTAATTGGATCGTCAAGCAAGTTGACCATTGTTTGTGTGTGGTCAGATTGGTTCCTGACACCTTCATAATATTTGTGTTTTGATCAGTTCATTTCTGACTTTTCTCTCTTGGACAAAGTTGTGTAATTTATAAGTATATGGAAGTTGGAATAGCTCGTTTGGCAGCATGGTCATGCAAGTTGACCATTGTTTTGTGTGGTCAAATTGGTTCCTTACACATTCATACTGTTTGAATGTGGTATGATCTGAGATACCCCACGATTGTCCTCCTTTCCTGAAGGTCATTCCCGTTTTGTCGCACATATGCACTTTAGAAATGGTGACAGCTGCTCCCCAAACGTTGCAAGTTGTACGAGTGCCCACGAACCATCTGCGCCAACAGTCTTCTACAAGCACAACATTGTTTTTCAGCATTATCAGCAGTGTCATGCAAGAGCATAATTGGATCTAGAAACAAGTTGACCATTGTTTGTATTTGGTCAAATTGGTTCCTAACAACTTTATACTGTTTGAATGCATGAGGTTATTTCGCTTTTCCCTGTCTTGGACAGTATTGTTTAATTCAGGAATATATGGAAATTGGAACAGCTTGTTTGGCAGCACGGTCATGCAAGAGCATAATTGGATCAAGAAACAAGTTGACCTTTGTTTTATGTGGTCAAATCGGTTCCTGACACCTTCATACTGTTTAAATGTGGTATGATCTGAGATACCCCACAATTGTCCTCCTTTCCTGAAGGTCATTCCCGTTTTGTCGCACATATGCACTTTGGAAATGGTGACAGCAGCTCCCCAAACGTTGCAAGTTGTACGAGTGCCCACCAACCATCTGCGTCAACTGTGCTCTACAAACACAACATTGTTTTTCAGCATTATCAGCAGGGTCATGCAAGAGCATAATTGGATCTTGAAATAAGTTGACCATTGTTTGTATTTGGTCAAATTGGTTCTTGACAACTTCATACTGTTTGAATGCATTATTGCATTTCTGACTTCTCTGTCTTGAAAAATGTTGTATAATTCATAAATATATCGAAGTTGGAACAGCTTGTTTGACAGCACGGTCATGCAAGAGCATAATTGGATATAGAAACAAGTTGACCATTGTTTGCGTATGGTCAAGTTGGTTCCTATCAACTTCATACTGTTTGAGTGCATCAGGTTATTTCGCTTTTCCCTGTCTTGGACAGTATTGTTTAATTCATAAATATATCGAAGTTGGAACAGCTTGTTTGGCAGCACGGTCATGCAAGAGCATAATTGGATATAGAAACAAGTTGACCATTGTTTGCGTATGGTCAAGTTGGTTCCTATCAACTTCATACTGTTTGAGTGCATCAGGTTATTTCGCTTTTCCCTGTCTTGGACAGTATTGTTTAATTCATAAATATATGGAAATTGGAACAGTTTGTTTGGCAGCAGTGTCACGCAAGAGTTTAATTGGATCTAGAAACAAGTTGACCATTGTTTGTATATGGTCAGGTTGGTTCCTATCAACTTCATACTGTTTGAGTGCATCAGGTTATTTCGCTTCTTCCTGTCTTGGACAGCATTGTTTAATTCATAAATATATCGAAGTTGGAACAGCTTGTTTGGCAGCACGGTCATGCAAGAGCATAATTGGATCTAGAAACAAGTTGACCATTATTTGTATATGGTCACATTGGTTCTTGACAACTTCACACTGTTTGAATGCATTATTGCATTTCTGACTTCTCTGTCTTGAACAATGTTGTGTAATTCATAAATATATCGAAGTTGGAACAGCTTGATTGGCAGCAGGGTCACACAAGAGTTTAATTGGATCTAGAAACAAGTTCCCCATTGTTTGTATATGGTCAGGTTGGTTCCTAACAACTTCATACTGTTTGAGTGCATCAGGTTATTTCGCTTTTCCCTGTCTTGGACAGTATTGTTTAATTCATAAATATATGGAAGTTGGAACAGCTTGTTTGGCAGCAGGGTCATGCAAGAGCATATTTAGAACCTGTAGCAAGTTGACCATTGTTTGTTTATGGTCAGATTTGTTCCTGACACCTTCATGTTGTTTGTGTGCATCAGTTCATTTCTGACTTTTCTGTCTTGGACAATGTTGTGTAATTCATAAATATATGGAAGTTTGAACGTATGAGCAGTGCAGAGAAGCTTATATTATCTAGGGCAAATAGATATCACAAACCCTCTGTACACAAATGTGAAAAACATTGAATCGCGTTATATATCTATATTCTTAAAAAAATAACATATAAAAAAATTTAACTACTATGAAATTAATTAACTAATTATGCTTGGCTACACGTGACTCCAGTTTTACCTTTTTTAGTCACAGCTTGTTTGTAGTAGAAGTAGAACCAACCACATGCCATGACCATTGTCTGTATGTGGTCAGTATGATGACACTAGCACCAAACGCCTGACCGAAATCAGCTTCGTGCACTTGGTTCAGCTTCCTTGAAATGTCATAGCTTGCTCTCTTTTGAAGGCAGCTCATACTAAACACTGCGGTTTCCAGCATCGCATACTCTCCACCGAGTTCCTGAACAGCAATAACCATCACTTTGTTGACGTCACATGCATGAGAATCACCTTGGTTCCTTAATCAGTGTGATCGTCTGGAGAAGTGTGAACTATGTGCTTCTTCTCCTCGCAGGTATCACACCACAGCATGATATGATCTGAGAAACCCACGATTGTCCTCCTTTCCTAAAGGTCATTCCCATATTGTCACACATTGGGCATGTCAGAAATGGTGACAGCTGCTCCTCAAACATTGCAAGTTGTACGAGTGCCCACCGCCCATCTTCTACAAACACAACATTGTTTGGCAGCATTATAATGATGATGGTGTCTTTTATTTATAACACATCAAAGTACATATATATGTAAAAATGCCGTAGCAAAGGAGCACTAAAAAGAAATTGCATAAGTGCAATCATGCAAGAACTTAACTGGGTCCTGAAGCAAGTTGACCATTGTTTTATGTGATCAGGTCGGTGCCTCACACCTTCATATTGTTTGAATGCATTAATGCATTTCTTATGGTCCTGTCTTGGATTGTGTTGTGTAATTTATAAATATATGAAAGTAGGAAAAGCTTGATTGGTAGCAGAGTCATGCAAGAACTTAATTGGATCGTCAAGCAAGTTGACCATTGTTTGTATGTTGTCAGATTGGTTCATGACACCTTCATAATATTTGTGTTTTTATCAGTTCATTTCTGACTTTTCTCTCTTGGACAAAGTTGTGTAATTTATAAGTATATGGAAGTTGGAATAGCTCGTTTGGCAGCATGGTCATGCAAGTTGACCATTGTTTTGTGTGGTCAAATTGGTTCCTTACACCTTCATACTGTTTGAATGTGGTATGATCTGAGATACCCCACAATTGTCCTCCTTTCCTGAAGGTCATTCCCGTTTTGTCGCACATATGCACTTTAGAAATGGTGACAGCTGCTCCTCAAACATTGCAAGTTGTACGAGTGCCCACCAACCATCTGCGCCAACAGTCTTCTGCAAACACAACATTGTTTTTCAGCATTATCAGCAGTGTCATGCAAGAGTTTAATTGGATCTAGAAACAAGTTGACCATTGTTTGTATATGGTCAGGTTGGTTCCTAACAACTTTATACTGTTTGAATGCATGAGGTTATTTCGCTTTTCCCTGTCTTGGACAGTATTGTTTAATTCAGGAATATATGGAAATTGGAACAGCTTGTTTGGCAGCACGGTCATGCAAGAGCATAATTGGATCAAGAAACAAGTTGAACTTTGTTTTATGTGGTCAAATTGGTTCCTGTCTTGAACAATGTTGGGTAATTTATAAATATATGAAAGTAGGAAAAGCTTGATTGGTAGCAGAGTCATGCAAGAACTTAATTGGATCGTCAAGCAAGTTGACCATTGTTTGTGTGTGGTCAGATTGGTTCCTGACACATTCATAATATTTGTGTTTTGATCAGTTAATTTCTGACTTTTCTCTCTTGGACAAAGTTGTGTAATTTATAAGTATATGGAAGTTGGAATAGCTCGTCATTCCCATTTTGTCGCACATATGCACTTTGGAAATGGTGACAGCTGCTCCCCAAACGTTGCAAGTTGTACGAGTGCCCACCATCCATCTGCGTCAACTGTCCTCTACAAACACAACATTGTTTTTCAGCATTATCAGCAGTGTCATGCAAGAGCTTAATTGGATCTTGAAACAAGTTGACCATTGTTTGTATTTGGTCAAATTTGTTCTTGACAACTTCATACTGTTTGAATGCATTAGTGCATTTCTGACTTCTCTGTCTTGGACAATGTTGTGTAATTCATAAATATATCGAAGTTGGAACAGCTTGTTTGGCAGCACGGTCATGCAAGAGTGTAATTGGATCTAGAAACAAGTTGACCATTGTTTGTGTATGGTCAGGTTGGTTCCTAACAACTTCATACTGTTTGAGTGCATCAGATTGTTTCGCTTTTCCCTGTCTTGGACAGTAGTGTGTAATTCATAAATATATGGAAGTTGGAACAGCTTGTTTGGCAGCAGGGTCACGTAAGGGCATATTTAGAACCTGTAGCAAGTTGACCATTGTTTGTTTATGGTCAGATTGGTTCCTGACACCTTCATACTGTTTGAATGCATCAGTTCATTTCTGACTTCTCTGTCTTGGACAATGTTGTGTAATTCATAAATATATGGAAGTTTGAATGTATGAGCAGTGCAGAGGAACTTTTATTATCAAGAGTATATACATATCGCAAACCCTCTATACACAAATGTGAAGAAGATTGAATCATGTCACCAGTTCGATCTGAGGAGAGAGTTCAGTCTCCATTGCAGAGATGATCCCGAGCACGAATCACCAGTAATACTGCCGCACTCTGCAGGCACAACATGTCCTTCACAAGGGCTGACAGTTCTGTACATCGTGTGATGACAGTTGTGTTGGCTTGTTGCATATCATCATCATCTCAACCACTGTTGATATCACTGCCATCTGTGAATGTAGCTCGGTAGCTAAACTTCATCTCAGTTGCTAGTCGAGAACAAAATTGTATACTCAGAAAATAATAGTTGAAAAGTATCGGACTCAGTTACACTAAGGACATTGTGTCATATGAGTGACATGTGTGTCATATGAGTGAGATGTTTGAAAATATCAGAACATCAATTGAAAGATCAGATCAGCATCATTTCTACAAACATCAATCCTAGACAGAGAGTCGGGTATGGTACTGCAACAGGCAACCACCTGGCACAGAGGAACGTCGTACACCTTGCACTTCCACTTGGTGGCAACACCACGGCCTTGCTGGGTCTTTCGACTGGCTACAGTTGCGACACACTAGCTTCTTTGACATTTTGACAAGGTTGTGTCCGAGCATATTTGCAGCTCCCATGACTGGTACATTCTTGACCTGGCACCCTACTCTCTTTCAGCTGCTAAATCCAGCTCAGCTGCTTCACAACTTTTGGGGACTGCTAAAGGTGGGTCACTGTGTGTTGTTCACGCTAGAGGGGATGGGCTAGTGACTGTGTGCAGATAATGAAACTGTTGATGATTGGCATGTTGAAAATGTACCATGCCAGGTAATGCCAGACCTTGGTCGACTCATGACCAACGCTGTAGTATGACCGCTTCTGGTCGGCCAAGTCGACGCCACCCATATGTGCGTTGTACTGAATGATGCTGTCAGGGCAGGGCACAGACAGCACCTCCCTGGCCAGTCTCCTCTGTCAGGGCAGGACACAGACAGCACCTCCCTGGCCACTCTTCTCTGTCAGGGCAGGGCACAGACAGCACCTCCCTGGCACAGCTTTGACCTGCCTCTGCTTCATCTTAGCAACTGACGGAAAAGGTGTGGTGATGTCCTGACAACATTCCGCAGTGAAGGGGCGGATCTCATTGTATAGATACCACTGTCGTTTCACGTCAAGACCCTTCAGGCTGATGACTTATGGCATCATTCGCTTGTGTGGCAGTCTCTGTCGCAGGAGAGACTGCTCGATGAATGCGCTGTCTGCTAATTCCTGCACTCTCACTGTGGTGGATCCCTCCACAAAGTGGAAGTGATGGAACCACTTAATGTTCATCATTTTACGGAAGTAGGTCACCAGAAATTACGTCCAATGAAATATGCCACACAGCAGGGCCATGTTCACATCAGATGACTAATCGACCACAGCCACAGTGTCATCCAGGCAGTCAACCTTGGTCCTTGGTGTGGCCAGTCAGCAGGAACAAGAGTGTGATGTTCTTGTGTCGCCCAGACAGAACTCGCCACATCAAGTTCTGCATCATGCACGAATTCTTGTTCTGGTCGTTACAGTTGTTAGCGTGTAGGTGGACATCACACTCGCCCACACCGTACTTCTCAAACCAGTAGTGCAGCATTGACACTACACAGTTGGCACCTTGTTGATGGCAGCACTGACACTACACAGTTGGCACCCTTCCCAGTGTTGATGCTCTCATCAAGCACAAAGTTCACCTGTTTGGGGAATGCCTCACAGGCAACACCGAAGAGGCCACACTTGTGAGGACACTTGAAATAGATGGGTCCAGGCTGTAGCGGATCCGACGGAAAGTGTACTTGCTGGGCAAAATCAAAGCTGTAGTGGCTTTTCCTAGCATAGTTACATGAAGCATGTGGGCCCAGGGTCAAATCAGATGGCATACTCAGATGGCATACTCTCACAGATTTGCACACATCTGTGTACTGGGTCTGCTCTGATGCATAAATGTTCTTCAGTCACGAACTGTGGCAGTCTTCTATACGATTGGTCACTCCCTTCTGACACTACCAGCAGAGGTCTGTAGCTGGTCGCATAGTGACGACCAATGGCAGAAGCTGCTGTCACAGCCTACGAAAAGTTTGCACTGCCACCTTCCGCATTCCAGCAGCATCAGTTGCATCACAATACTGCAGGTACACCTTCTTCATGTGACAATTGGTCGGCAGCAACTTCACGTCAGTTTTCCAGTGTCCTGTAGTGCGGCCAGGAAGGATGATGGCGTTTGCCTCTTGCTGTTGCTGCGATGAAGCCGTGCTTCAACACCAGCCACCTTGTAGTGAGCAATCAGTGCAGTGAGCTTGTCCTGACTGATTACATGAGCTGTTTGAAGATGTCCCGGCAGATACGGAAACCATGCAGGTAGAAACCAGTTCGTTGTGCTTGCCGTTCTTGCTGCCTTTCTTGTCATCGACGACAGATGCATGCCACATGACAGCTTAGCCAGAACGGCAATATCTCGTCGTGTCATAGCCAGGTACTGCAGATGAATGTCAGCCAGTTCACTGGGTGCATATCTAGTATGGCAAGGCTGTCCATTGTTAAGCTTACAGCTGCACTTTATAGTGACATCTTGCACAGTTTCTGGAACATCTCCACGATCGCGGGGCATAATCTCATCTGCCAAAAACGTGGCAGGACAGTCCACGGTAGTGCCATCGTCGTCAGAACTGTCACTGTTACCTGCAGTGTCGACGTCCGGGATTGATGTCAACATTGTCATCGCTCAACTCGGTGTCATCATCGCTGTTGCTAATCGGACACATGACAAAGTAGTCGATCACCATATTGGTCAGCACATCCTCGCTTGCTATATTCCACATATCGAGTGAAGTCCGCGCATTCCAACATCCAGCAACATCGGCTGTGTTAGAATCCACGAAGGAGGCAGCCATCTTGGATTTTATTCGCAAAACCCAAACATATCACTTAACTCGTCCTGCACACAAGATTTCGTACTAACTAAGTAACAAAAACACGATACGAAGTTCACGTTTATATATCACATATAAACTGTGACAATATCCACTAAAGTAATCACTTTTCGATAACCAACAATGCTCCAATCCAACTGCAACTTTCCAAAGACAATGCCGAATACTGATTCATGGATGTAAGCGTTCGTGAAATAGTGCATAACTATTTCAAAAACGTACAAATAAGACATTTTCATCGATGTTGTAAAAACACAAAAATGTGTAACTTGGGACTTTGAAAACAAAGAAATCCTTCCGGGAGCGCATAAATAAGACCTTAACTGAGACTTAGAAGTAAAACCTCAAAATAGACCAGATGATGCATAGTTTCCATTATGACACGTTTACAGGGAATTACGCTCAGCGACTTCCGACTGATTTTCGTAGAGCGCTGCACACGTCTCCCTGGCTTTAGCTGTTACCTCTGCATGGCATGAATACGGTATAACAAAGGGTATTATATTATACGTATCTTCCCTCGCGCTCATACCTCGGGGTTCCGTTGTCCTGAGTTTTTCTATCCACAAAGATTCCTTATTCTGTCTATAGATCTTTTCAAGTTTTCCCTCTGTCGAAAAGGGTCCTGATTCTAGAATAGTCACTTGCATATGATCCTGTGTGTTAAAGTGATTCGCCACTGGGGTATACGCTGATCCACGTATGTCCGATCTAGCTGGTTAAGGCGATTTCTCAAAGAATTATGCGTTTCTCAATGAACTGGTCACAAGTGTTGCATTTCTCACCCCTGCATGGGCCGACCTTTTCCTGCCTGTGTCCGTTAGAAATACCTCTAAGCGTTTTCGCTCTAATACTTCTCAAGAAATGTTGTTACAAATCCTATGGAATCTAAGGATTTGGGATTTCAAGATGCCCGTAAATGTATGCTTAGGGTGAAAAGTATCCAGGTGTATCCGTGTGATCCGGGTAACTAGATTGTTTTCTCGAAATATAATACTGATGATATTTTGGCTGCTGCTTTAGGGTTAATGAATCCTCCAGCGGGATGTAATGTCTACTATTCACTAACTGTCTTTTGGCCTCTTGTATGTAGCTATCTAATGACATTACTACCATAGCCGAGCCCTTATCTGCTGGTTTGATTATGATCTCCTTGGTGTCTTTAAGCCATCTAATCGTTTCCATTTGTTTTTTGGATAAGTTGGGGGGGATGATTCTTTGGGGCTGTTGTACTCGCAGTATAGTCCTGTAGCCTGTCCAATGCCCTGGCTGTGTTTTTTTGTGGTCGTTCCCATGTAGAATTATTCATAAATTTCGCTCAGCGAAACATAGCATCTGCTGTTGCTGCATATCACCAGGAATTGTTTCGAAGAGGTCTGCTCCTAACTCTGGGATCACTGTGACATTTTCCAGCTGTATCATATCTAAGAATTTCAGAGCATCCTCCAAAAAGTGCACATGCCCACTGTCATTCTGAATAGAATGGCGGAATTTCTAACTGGATTTCAGTGAATTACTATTGAAAGCATTAAATATTTGATTGAACATTTCAATGAACTAGTGACCCAAAACAGAAAGTGTGGATATACCTGCAGCAACAGAGTGGCTGAGCACCCTAGCAGCAAGGGTTACACACATTGCAGAAAAAGGTGGTAAGGTGATGTGTTTGTTGTGCAGTTTAGGAGCCATACGAATAAGATTTGCTTTATCGAACTCGTAAAACTGTGACATATTGCCATTCAACTGATTGCTTGTTCACAATGAAGCTGTGCTTCACAAAATTGTTGCACACATTTTTCAACAAATGCAGTTGGTCATAGATGACATGTGTCATGGTGGTCAACCGTGATGTGTGCTTTATCAATGCTTATTTTCTCAAATGTCTCCAGGAATTGGCGATTATCTGAACCTTAATCACAGATTAACACATTTACGGAGAGGCCAATCTTTATCAATTTGTCAATGCATGCACGTGCCAGTGACTGCAACATCTTTCCTGTGACTGGGCCAGAACTAAGGAAATATCCCACTGGCTGCTTCCACTTGGATGAGAGCCCTCGAACCATAAAGGCAAGTGCATGTGTGGCCATGTACTTGCTTCGGCCCATGTCACCAAAGTTTTCAAAACCTTCAATGGTATCAAGTTGATAATTATACACCGAAGCAGATATAAGTAACATTTCGTCAAACGTCATGGCACATTGACGGGGCATGCAGAGGTATTCTGGCAACTTTTAGCTTCGTGGCATTAAACACTTGATCACTGAAGCCAGGAGACAAGTTAGACTTTCGTAGAGATCTCAGAAGGGTCAACTCTGACGATAAGCAAAATAATTTGCTGAGCAGCCAATATGCTTTACGACTATGATAAAAGATAAACAAAGCCAACATCTTGTCTTTGATTGCCCATCGGTGACCTTGCTTCTTTCATTGAGACATCCTGATCTGAGTCTCAGTGAACAAAATTGTGTCGCTGGGGAGATAGACAGACAGTTGTGATATTATACTTTTAATATTAGTGTCTCTCTTTGTCGCTTGCTTGCAAGATTTCTTTTGCTGCTTCAAATGGCGGACCTTCGTTCTCAGTCGAGCAACTTCCTTCTGCAGTTTCTGCTTTCGAGGGGTGTTTGGCACAGATGAGGGCCCAGGCAATGATTTGTCAGGCAGGCTGACTGCCTCGCTGCTGTGTATCAGTGTAGCTGCAACACATACATTTTATTAATGCAATAATTAGAAAGTGACACCGCTAAACTTAAACACAGGTTCTTCTGAAATGTTTCATAAGACTGGTTGTAATAAATCTATAATGGTGTTATTTATTCTAGTCAATAATTAGTTTTAGTGTTATTCAGACTGAATGAACTGATCTCCAGTTGGCACATTTACTAGTTATTCAATAGTTATGGATATTACCTTATGTTACCGAATGAATTGTTGAATAGTTGTCCCATGATAATAAACTCATGATCCAATACAGGTACTAGAATACCTTCACATAAGTTTGGTGTGTATCGCGCTGTCTGCTGTGTCTGTGGTGCTATTCTGCTTGGTGAATTAGGAACAGACTCGAATAGAGTTGGGATGGCATGTGGCATCAGTGACTGGTGGCCGGGTCCATGAACTGGTGGGCCAGGTCCATGAACTGGTGAGCCAGGTCCATGGACTGGTGGGCCGGGTCCATGAACTGGTGGGCCGGGTCCATGGACTGGTGGGCCGGGTCCATGGACTGGTGGGCCGGGTCAATGAACTGGCTATCTTCAAAATGGATGGAGCAAATCTGATAGTTGTTGTACAGTTGCCTTGGTGTTATTTTTTCCAAGTCAGCGCGTCTGCTGTTGATGAACCATTTCTTTGACCTGTTGGAAAATAAACATAAACAATTGAGCACCCAGCACTTTTAAGTTGACGTCAAAAACGTGGAGTCATGGCAATGCCAATATATTGCAATAGTTATGAATTAGCTTCTGTGCTAAAATAGGACTATTGACTGCTACATTACATAGGCTAGAGCCTGAACATACTCAGTAGGCATAGATTATGTCTGTGCCCTATACTGCCACTGGGTGGCTACTAACTAAACTACCTCGCGAGACATGACTCATAGTCATAGTACTGTATTATGGTTTATACAGTATGCACAAATTGTTTCTGCACCACTTGTGCAAGCTTTCAGTGGGAATTATCTCAATTACATTCACATTAGTAACGTAGTAAACCTAAAAGTATACACTACCCTTAAATACAGACTTGACTAACGGCCTTCAACTAGTACAGGGGTGGCCAACCAGTCAGAGACTAAGAGCCACATTTTTTACTGTGTTACCGCAAAGAGCCACATCATACATATGGGCACACATGAACATCACCCCATCCCTTCCTCTCTCACACACACACACAGACCTCTGCTCAGCCAGATTTATTGTAAATGTCACACACCAACATGATAATGACAGAAAGTACTAAGACCACAGGCCAGTCATTTTCAACAATGAACATTGTGTGAACTGTCTCACACACACAAACTCTCAGTTCAACCAAGTCCACAAACAAAAATATAATAATTTACAATTGTGTTTTTCTTTTACTATGCATGTTGCTTAGTGGGACTTCTGGCATTCCTTGCCTTGAACAATCCTCTTCAAATCTGGTTTGTATTCCGTTGTTGCCACTCGAAGCAATTCTTTCACATGGGTGTCAGTCAGAACAGATCGATGCTTTTGTTTCAGGGTAGAAAACACAGACTCGCAGACATATGTTGACCCAAACATTGACAGTATCTTAAGCGCAGCCCGTTTGACATTGGGGTATTTTTCCATTTGCACACTTTTCCAGAACTCAATGGTCCCTTCCCTTAAAGCAGGTTTCAGTTGGTCCTCCTCACAAAGATCGATCATCTCCAACTCAGCCACAGCCTCATCTGTGACTAGCGGGGCTTTCAAACAGTCCGTCTCCGCATTAAATGGGTCGACGAGGAACGTAATCTGTGGCCTTTTCAGTTGTAGATCACGGAACCGGGTCACAAAGCTTTCGTGCAGGTTTTCAACCAGTGTTGCATATCTGGCTGTTTGCTTATTAAGGGCGGCACTTGTGACTTGCCCACTGGCTTTTAGCAGAGTGGGAAAATGCGTTAAATCTCCCTTTTGAATATGCGTCTTGAACAGCTTCAGTTTGTTGACAAACGCAAACACACTTTGCACCAGGTCAGGCAGCATTTTTAACTTACCCTGCAGGGTCAGGTTCAGTCTGTCCAAGTGACACAGCATGTCGACCAAAAAGGCCAGATCCATAATCCACTTGAGGTCCGAGAGCTCGGGATAGTCCTTGTCCTTCTCTTCCATGAACAGTTTCACGGCATCCAAAAGCTCAAAGAAGCGAGAGAGTACCTTGCCTTTTGACAGCCACCTCACAGTGCAGTGCAGCGGCAGGTCACCTGGAAGCCCTTGGTCCAGCTCAGCGATGAGATTCTTGAATTGCCTGTGGTTAAGCGCATGTGTGCAGATGTAGTTGACGATTTCCATCACAGGCTTCATGACGTTGTCTAAATTCAATGATTTAGACACGAGTTGCTCCCTGTGGATGATGCAGTGGAAATTCCAAAACTCGGGAAATGTTTGGTCAGCTTTGCACAGCCCCACAAGCCGTTCACAGATCCGATCATGGCTGGCGCTCCATCCGTGGCTATTGCAGTTAGTTTCGGTATGGGCAGATTTGCTTTCCCAAATGCAGCCATCATTGTTTCTTTCACATCTATGCCACGGGTTCTGTCTTTTAATGGCACAATATCAAGGAGTTCTTCTTTGATCACACAATCATTTGACACAGACCGTGCAAATATTGCCAACTGAGGCTTGTCTTGTATGTCACAACTCTCATCCAATGCGACACTAAAATACTCACATGCTTGAAGTTCAGAGTGCAACTGTGATTCAATAGCTAGCCGTGTTAATGTCCGATATTCTGTGTTCAACAGTGTGGCGGGACAGTTGGACGTCTGATACCATTCGTTTTAGTTTGTCGTTTTCAGGAGACAAGATTTCAACAACGTCACTGAGGCATTTTTTAACGAACTCCCCTTCATTGTATGGCTTTTTAGCCCGTGCAATGTTCCAAGCCAGTTGATAAGATGCAAGCGTTACAGTCTCTGAGTGCTTCGTAAATTTTTGGAAAAACTGTATCTGCTTTTCTGCCTGACTTTTCAAAGTGACCAAATTGTGCTTGCGAAGTTCAGTCCCTTTTGGAAATTCCTGGTCGATGTTAGCATGGAGTGAGCTGAAGTGGCGCTAAAGATTTGAAGCCTTGAAATGCGCTAATGACGCCTGACACATAAGGCAGAATGGCTTGCCATTACGTTCAACAAAAAATATAAACTCTCCCACTCTATTAAAAACGTCCTGTGTTCATCTTCATATTTTCGTTTTGCTGTGCATTTTTTCACTGCCATTTAGAGAGTGAACTTGACACAAATTGTTTACTCAAATGATCTTGCCCCTACTGGGGAACTTTGCGGTATTTTCATCTCACGCACATGCGCTTTTGACGAAAATACCGTATTGAACTCAAGCGAAGCGAACACGCACATTAAAAAAAAAACACAAACACAAACTTCGATATGAACGTAAGAGCCGCATGAAACCAGGCAAAGAGCTGCATGCGGCTCGGGAGCCGCGGGTTGGCCAGGCCTGAACTAGTAAGCATTGGGCGATATTACAGACCTGGGTTCAATTCCGCTTCAACGAATCCGACTCCAGTTGTCTCGGTTCGATTTGACTCCAACTGACTTGCGAGTCCGATTCCAACTCCAGTTGTCTCAGTTCGATTCCGATTCCGACTCCAGTACAACTTTTGATTCCGATGCTGACTCCAGCACAACTTCTGATTTAATCCTTTAGAAGGGTTTGTATGATTCTGTGCAAACACTAGCAGTGAGAAATCAATAAAAGTAAATTGCGGTTAGCCATGGTCTAGGTATGACCAGGCCAGATCTGAACCAGGCATATGAAAACTCTTCTGACAAACTGCCAATAAAACCAAAGGATTTAATCCTTCAACAGGATCTGTGGCTTTTCTGAGTAAACACTAGCAGTGACTGGCCAGTGAGCAGTGAGATACCAATAAAAGTAAATTGCAATTAGCCATGGCCCATGTGGAAAGACCCGTGGCTTTTCTGTGCAAACACTAGTGGTGACATTCATGACGATTCCGGTTCCACTCAGTGTGATTCCGATTACAACTCCACTCCAAATGATTCCGATTCTGATTCCACTCCAAATTATTCCGATTCCACTGCATTGACTCCAGACACTCCGATTCCGACTCCGATGTCGGAATCGCCCCAGGTCTGGGTGATAATACAGCACTATGAACAATTTGTTTCGATAAGTGTGTTAGTGGTGTTATCAAAACTGAATCATCTTACCTTTCGGTGTCCTTTTCGTTGGGGAACCGAAACAAGCTTACATGGGAATTATAAGTTGTGTTGTGGCAACCAATTACTGCACATATTGTGCCACCACGTCTGCTGAATTGCAAGTCTGCCATTTGTAGTTGATCACACCAGTCGTTGGGTGGCGCTACTGGCTCGCGATTACATAAATAGCCCCAAGTGAAACATCTTATTAGTGTTTAAGGTCTTTGATATTACTCAACTCGGATATTTACCTGAAATATTTTGTCAGATAATGATGAATAACATGGCACAAATAATGATAACTAATACAAGTTGTGATGATAATAACATCTCCGCAGGCTCAACTACTCTAGCACTGCACTGGGCATCCTACAAAGTGACTGCACAGTTACAGGGTGAACAATTGTCTTGAGATTCGTTATCAATTACTGTGCAGTATGATTTGTTGGCATTGTACGTTATGTCCAACATGTTGCCATACTCAGCACATCAATCGGCAAGTTTCCTCAGCCCAGAAACACCAGGTGAATATATACAAAGGTCATTAGCATACATCGTATGGTTTATTATGGTGCCTTTCAAAATGGTGTTCATGATTTAATGAAAGATCTTTCTAGTAAAAATTCAACAGCGCCGGCGGAAACAGATGTTCGTACTTACATGCATGTTACACATTTATTTTTAGCACCCAATCTCGAGCTCACGGGGCGTGGGTGTGAAGCTCCTGTGTAGGCTTTATATACTCAATCGATAAGTCGCTCCCACGATAGCTCATAGTACACACCGATTACAGACCTTTCAAAGTAAATATAATAGTCTAAAAGAAAACTATGGTTGGTGAAATATCTGGCCCACTCAATTGTTCATGGGCTCATTATATATGAACATGTGACTTTGTTGTAAGTCGACCAAATTTGTTTCGACAGGGTAAACTGGAGATGGTCACCGGAGCCACAGCGGCTAACATGCAGCTGCAGCTGTTCGGGAAAGACGAAAAGTTTGTCTGTGACCTTGACAACAATGACGCTCTGCTTGGGTCGTATCCAATTGATGAAGATATGAGGATACATGTAAGTTATTGCTTGTTTTCTGCTCAAGATTTTTAACAGTATGGTAGTTGGGGCGGCTAGTATATGCTAAAAAATGTTCAGTTATTTGGTTATGTTACAAGATTTTAAAAACATTTTTGTAAATGCGAAAAAATAGGCACAAAATGCAAAATTATACTGTTTTGAGAAAATCCCCAAAGAAATGTTTGCGATTTTTTTGTCAAATTTGCGAAATCCGACATTAGTGCAGTGTGATTATTTGCGGTGTCGACGTTCTTTTCAATATTTCCTAGCATGTTATGAGGGGGAAATATCAATTAGTTAAAAAGTTAATTTTGTACATCCAGTGACATTTGTGTTCTCGCAAATACACATAAATACACAGAGAACCAAGTATTAATTTTTAAGCATAAATATATACAGGATGTAGCCGTTCATACATCAACTCAGAACGCTATGTCCAAATCATTCAAAACTGTTGTCTGTTTATTTACGTAAAACTAAAATACAAAATGAAAAAGAATGTATAAATGAAACAACACAAATGTGTAGAAAACATGAACATTACCAATAAAAGCATAAAATACCCCGTATTACTACTTATTTGAAGTTGGGGCCGGGGAAAAACAATAGCTAGTTTACAAGTCATGTTTTATCAAATGTAATCAATGTTATATGCTCAAAAATAGCATACAGTTTGCTATAGTACATTAAACACGCCTTTACCTTGATCCCAGGGCTGTCACCGGGGGGAGTACTCCCTATACTGAGGTATACATGTATGTGCCGCGCAAATGCCCCTGTTTTTGGCCATTTTTCTCTCTGTCTGAAGAAAAAATGTAAATTTTCTCTCTTTGTGCCCCAATTAAACTTGATAATTCTCTCTTTCATCGAAGAGGAAATTTCCCAATGAAAACGTTCTGCCTAGGCTTACCTTACATTTATAGATATTAGATAAATTGTTCAATAATTCTCTCTTGGTGACCATAAATTTCTTGATTTCTTTCTCTCTTTCCATGTGCTCCATGGGGCTCTGGCGGCACACCCCCACCGCTTTGGTATGGCAGTACCCCCCCGGGGGTTGCCATCTCCTAAATCTTTTTATTTTCGCCTATAACACGAGCCGCGCACAAACCAAGATGCCATGACACTCCCCTAGTGGAATCTCACCTCCCATTCGCTATAGCATACATGTATCTACTAGATGGCGCCACCACACAACTGCACTAGTATATACAATTACTAGCACTTACACAGGATGTTCTATGTCGGGCACATTCATTCAACTCAGTTGCAATGTAGTGTAAACAGTAATTTGTTCTTGTTGACTGTAACTGTGTTGTTTGCAGGTAATTGATAAAATAGGTCAAGCCGGAGATTTTGACGATCTAAGCAAAGTGGAGAAATATGAAATGTCGCCAGAGGAATATGCAAAACGAGGGGGTGAGTGGGTTCCACTGGACCAAGATGTTTCATGCAGACATGCAAACGTGCGTACATATGCATGCACCCATGTTATGCAGTGCTGAATAACAGTCATGATTTTACATTACAAAACTTGCATACATCCAGTCATGTGCATGCACCCATGTTTTGCAACACTGAATAACAGTCATGATTTTACATTACAAAACTTGCATACATCCAATCATGTGCATGCACCCATGTTATGCAATGCTGAATAACAGTCATGATTTTACATTACAAAACTTGCATACATCCAATCATGTGCATGCACCCATGTTATGCAATGCTGAATAACAGTCATGATTTTACATTGCAAAACTTGCGTACATCCAATCATGTGCATGCATGTTTTGCAACACTGAATAACAGTCATGATTTTACATTACAAAACTTGCATACATCCAATCATGTGCATGCACCCATGTTATGCAATGCTGAATAACAGTCATGATTTTACATTACAAAACTTGCATACATCCAATCATGTGCATGCACCCATGTTTTGCAACGCTGAATAACAGTCATGATTTTACATTACAAAACTTGCATACATCCAATCATGTGCATGCACCCATGTTATGCAACGCTGAATAACAGTCATGATTTTACATTACAAAACTTGCATACATCCAATCATGTGCATGCACCCATGTTTTGCAACACTGAATAACAGTCATGATTTTACATTACAAAACTTGCGTACATCCAATCATGTGCATGCACCCATGTTATGCAACACTGAATAACAGTCATGATTTTACATTACAAAACTTGCGTACATATTTTCAATGTAAGACTACCTTGGGATTATTGTTTGCAATTAATTTAATTTAATTCACTGCATTTACACAGTACAGTAGTTTCCCTTCAAGTTGAGTTTGCCTGTTACTGCTAGACACGGTGCGAGCTTTCAAAGAGAAAATGAAACTGGGTGAATTTAAGGAAGTGGACCCAGAGGTAAAGAAGCAGCGAGAGATGGAGAGACAGCAGAAACAGAAAGAGGAGGAAGATAGGGCAGCAGCTATAGCACTGGGGAGTCGGTAAGGAAGTGAATGTATTCTTTCACTTTAATTAGCTGTACTGTTGTATTTGATTTGTCTAACCCTTTGGTTTTGAAGCACCTTTGGGTTTTGTTCGTGAGGATTTTGATGCAATATAAGTCTCCTTGTTGTATTGTACAGTGATGATGGTTAACCTTCAGGTTGTACTGAGTACACTGAAGCTGGTATGAAGAGTATACCCCAAACAGTATTGTGAGTGTGTGGCGTGGCCATGTCGTAGGTGTGAGGTGACAGTGCCAGGCCAGCCAGTGAAGAGGGGAGCTGTCATGTATGTGGGTAAGTGTAGCCTCTTAATGACGTCCCATCCATGCTACTGACCTGCTGGTCATGGGAGAATTTCCTTTTGAATCATTTGTTAACGTTTTACACATTTATAAAATTCTTACTTTCAAATTACGTTGAATTTCTACACCTCAAAGCACTTATAAATTCCCTGTCTTTTCCATCTAGTACTCTGGAAAATTTTGCCTTAGGGTTGGCAATTCTCATATTCAAATTACCCTAGAAACGCTTATTGGCCTATTGTGACATGTTAAATGCACTGTGCTCCTTCTCTACGTTGTCATAGTAGCCAAACCACAATAATCTTTTTTTCAGATGTGACGGTCAGTAACAGTATAGTTATTGTTATTAACATATGAAGTCATGCTTTTTTAACAATTATATTTCATCTGCAACCAGATTATTTTTAAAGTTGTTTTGAAAAGGTGATATTTAAAAATATATATATTGATGGGTGTATTATTATGAACTGTTCCGCTGCAGGTTTGGCAGACTTCAAGCCGGGACACTGGGTCGGTGTGCAGTATGATGAGCCACTTGGCAAGAATGATGGCAGGTCAATATACTTTCACTTACATTTATAGCTTCACTTTTACTACAATCTAACAAAACACTAATGTGTACACAAATAGCTGTAACCGGATATATATTTTTTTAAACTGCAAACATGCACTCAATACACATGCGTGCACATTCACACACTTTAAAAAAACACATTGACATGCATGCTTTCATACACACCGGATATTAAGATCGTCCTGCTAAATTGATAATTTACACCCAAAATCTAGTTGTGGAAAAGATGGTCTATCAACAAAAGTATTAAAGCTGATAAAAAAATTAAATTAATGAAGCGGTCACACTAATTATTAATCAGTTAATAGCTACTGGTATATTTCCCGACAAACTAAAAATCGCTAAGGTGATGATACAATTTTTTATAATTATCGTCCAATTTCTATTTTACCAGCCATTTCAAAAAAAATTTAGCACAAATTATGTTTAACCAAATATGCAAACACTTTGGGTTTAGGAAAAAACATTCTACAGAACTAGCCACTCTAGAAATAATAGAATTGTTCAGGAACTTGACCAGTCAGCAACTGTATTAAACATATACCTTGATTTATTGAAAGCATTTGACACCATTGATCACAACTTACTGTTACATAAATTAAATTACTATGGTATAAATGGTGCTGCAATTGATCTCTGTAAGAACTACCTATACAATCACAAACAATATGTAGAAGTTGGAGATTTTAAATGGAAGAAGTAGCGATAACTACTGGTGTTCCCCAAGGGTCTATTGTAGAACCACTCCTATTTATTATATATATTAATGACATAGCACTTTCTAGTGACCTCTTTAAGTTTATAATAAATGCTGATGACACCACCTTATCCATTATATTGAATAAATTTAATCTTTGGATGGCCAAAGCCGAAGTAAAAATATAAACAGTGAATTAGCAAAAATATGCAACTGGTTAAAGGTCAACAAACTTTCTCTAAACGTTAAAAAAACAAAAAATTATGATATTTCACAGGCCTCAAAATAAAAAATCAAATCTCCTGTATTGCAAATAGATGGGACAACCATTGAATGTGTCAATGATATTAATTTTTTAGGTATCACCATAAATATCCACTTAAATTGGGATGGCCACATAAACAAAATAGCTAACAAAATGATCAAAACAATTGGAATATTAAATAAACTTACACATGTTTTACCTTTGAATATTTTGTCTATAATGTATAATTCTCTCATTCTTCCCCACATGGTATTTTGGTGTGGGGACATCAAGCCCATCGCATTTTTAAACTCTAAAATGAGTGTGTAAATACAATGCTCACACAGATCCCATCTACATAGCACTTAAATTTCTCAAGTTGGACGACATACAAGCTCTTACCAGAATACTTCAATCACATCCCATACACACACAACTTTGAAATTCATCAATACTACACACGTGGAAGAAATAATCTGTTTATTCCCAGAACCACACATGAATTTGCAACAATGTACACTAGACTGTGCGTGGCAGCACTGGTGTCTTAACTGTCCTGGTAGCCACTGTATAGCAGCACTGGTATGTGGTGGACAGATGAGCCCTGGTGAGCCGTTTCTAATTGTGGCGTGCCACCAATTAGTACTCGATGGCACTTAAGACTTGTGTTCTGGCAGCAGGCTGGGCACCTTATGACAGACACAGGTGGTGGTATTGGTTCAGGCCTAGTTGTGTTCAAATGATGATAATTACAAAGCGGCAGGGGGAAGGTTTATTGCCGTCATATATCATGCAGTCGTTTAGTCTGCTGACATTTTGTCAGTTTGGCTAACATAATTTCTCATTTCTTACCGGGTAAGACCACACAGGTGCGACTGTTATGAGGCCCCTGGTGCAGTTATAGACTACAAAAACAGCACGCAGATAACTGTGTAGCTTTATATGTGCATCCACCGGAAGGTAAAGATTAGGTTCTGCATTTATTCATTTTGTGGTGATTTATGTCTAATTCTGGTTTGATTTGGATGAATTTTTATGAATGAGTTTTTTTATTATGTAAAGTGGGAATTTTAATGAGGTATTTGTTGTAAAATTTAGTCTTTGGTCTCTTTGTCTGTGTCATTAGCCATTTAATTGAATAAGCGAAAACATTTGATTTAAACCAGGATCACCTACATCGAGACGGAATCTGAGGTGATCATTCACTGTTGTATCAACAACGGACCATGACTAATGTGGCGTGACATGTCCTAGAACATAGTGCGTGTGGCCTCATAATGATGGCTTGCTGTTGTTGGTAGATCAATCAAACCGCACTTACCCGCTCCTGTCACCGTGATGATCGTATATAGCCACCGCCATGTGTTGCCACTAGGTGGTGCTTGTAGTGTTCACGATTTGAAACGTGCATGGCATCCCAGTGGAGCTGTATTCAGCCACAAACCAGTGAATCGAACACTCCTGTTGCAGTCCAAACATGTGGCGATGAAAGTCAACAGGTCTTGATATTGAATAGTATGAAATAAAATGTAAATAACTTGATACTGCACTGCACTGCACTTGCAGTGTCAAATGAGAACAGGAAAATAGTAAACGCATTTCACATGACATTAAAAAAAACGACTCAAACTGTAAATAACTTGCTACTGCACAGTATGAGTCATTTGTTTGAATGTCATGTGAGATGCGTTTACTATTTTCCTGTTTCCATTTGACACTGCAAGTGCAGTGCACTATGCAGTTAATGTGGGTGGTTTCACTGTAAAGAAACAATACATTTTTATATAGAAAATCTGATCGTTAGGTCAGGTAATTTGCAAATCAAATTGAAGGGGGAACTTTGAAGTATTCCTGCTTTTCAACTGCTGTTGCGACCCTTCTTTTTTCTCGATTGGATGAGTGGCCCGCCATTTGTCACAAGAACACTGCACAGTAATTACATTGATCTTTTCTTGGACATTTCCCCCGTGTCTACTGTGCACCACATGCAAAGGTCTGCTCAGGTTGATTACATGTCAGCTTTTTTGCACCTTTGTTGAATATTTAACATGTTTTCCAGACTGTGAATGACAAATAAGGGTTGGAAACACATCTTTTGAGGATGCGGTATGCGTTGTCATGGTAGAAGCTAAATGTGATATGTCGGTCACATAAACAAGGGTTAAATAAACATACAAACATGTCAAATTTGGTATGCTGGTCATCCAAACACTGTGCTAAATAAGATATGATTTATGGGATATTGAATAGCAGATCTAGTAACACGTAATGAATAGGTTTTCTCGCATAACTGGTTTATGGACAAAACAATGATCAGGTGTTTGGCAGTTTCTGGTTTAATCCTATGTGCAGTTAATCAGCCATACAAGTCAGGACATCCAAGATTACAGTGGTCTCGTGCACCAATGCACACATATATTGATTCTATAGAAGTGTTTCTGATTTCAGTAAAAAAAAATGTTTCCACCCACCCTAAGGTGATTCAGTTTCCACTAAATATTATATCATTTTTGCAGCTGAAGAGTCAAAACACTGTCTATTGTTATCTGAACCATATGTTTGGTTGGATATGTAGCTATTAAACTGACTAGGGACAAAATATGTTTGAAAGTAATATATTACTATTATGTTTGATACCCTGGATCACTGTACGCCCCAGCGTTATCCTGTGTCACACCATCAATCTGTGATGGTTGGTCACTACTACATGACAGTATTGTCTTTGCAGTGTACAAGGAAAGAGATACTTTGAATGTCCGCCCAAGTACGGTGGCTTTGTGAAACCGTATCAAGTTACGACAGGAGACTTCCCTGAACTTGGATTGGACGATCTCGATGAAATGTGAGTAAACAAAACTAGAAACCAAAATATGCAGGTTTATGAGAAGTGTATATTTTTAAACAAAAGTGCCCAAAATAAATGTGTTTTGCCAAGTTATATTGTGTGTACATTTATTGCATGTGTGGAATTAAAAAGGAAGCATGTACATATTTAATTGTATGATGGCCCCGTGCAAACGACAGTTAAAGGCCACAAGGCACGTAATTTGTGGCAGTTGTAGTAACTGGGTAGATTTCGTCAAGTCTGGGTGCGAAAAGTCCTGGGCTGAGGTCCAGGCAGATAGTTTTAATTTTGAGTGTAGGGGATGCGCAAGGATGAAGGAAATAGAGGTGGAGTTGAAAGAGCTGAGACTGCTCGTTGTGGCAATGGTGGGAAGGGATCAGGAGAGTTGTGCCAGTAGTTCCGGTGAGGGAACAGTAGACGATAAAGTGGGGAAAGACACAAGAGATGCTAGGGAGAGCTCACCTCAGCCTGGGAGGAAGCTGAGAGGAGGGAAGGTGACAGGTCATAGGGAGACAGGACGTAAGGAGACGGGAAGGAAAGGAACGGGAGGGAAGACAACCGGGGTGAAGGAGAGGGGAGTAGGGGAGACAGGAGGGAAGGAGAAGGGAGTGGGGGAGACGGGAGGGAAGACAACCGGGGTGAAGGAGAGGGGAGTAGCGGAGACAGGAGGGAAGGAGAAGGGAGTGGGGGAGACGGGAGGGAAAACAACCGGAGTGAAGGAGAGGGGAGTAGGGGAGACAGGAGGGAAGGAGAAGGGAGTGGGGGAGACGGAAGGGAAGGGGTCAGGACAGAATGTGATGGAGGGGATCGAAAGGAAGTGTTATTCTGCAGCAGTGATAGATGGGGTGAGGAAGAGAGCGAGGGTGTTTGTGGGGGATTCGATAGTTAGGAAGACCGACAGAGTCTTAAACAAGGGAGATGATGTGGTGGTCTGCTTGCCTGGAGCCAAAATAGAGGCGATAACTGAGAGGGTAAAAAACATCGTAGGCTCGGGTAAGGGTGGATCTGTTTTAGTACATGTAGGGACAAATAACGTAGAGAGGGAGGGTACAACTGCCATAGTTAGGAAATATAGGCAGTTGGTCAGAACACTAAAACAGACGCGGTTGAGCAGGTAATACTGTCAGGGATTTTACCTGTGATGGGCAGGAGGGGTCATAAATATCGAAATTGTCGGGGATGGCAATTAACATGTTAGTCCAGAGGCTGTGTAGGGAAGAGGAAGTTGGATTTGTGGATTTATGGGAAAGTTTTGTTGGGAGGGGTGATATGTACATGAAGGATGGGCTTCATTTAAGTGGAAAGGGGCGGCAGTATTCGCGGACAAACTTTCAGCAGCAGTAGATAGCGACTTGGGTACAATGACAAATATTTTTGGAAGTAAACATTCTTTAAACTAGAAGTGCAGGGGGTTACCTAGAGGTGTCTCAAGCAGAACAAGAGACCACTAGCACAGATAAACCAATATCAAATCATCCGAAAAACATCTCTGAAAAAGGTTATAGATGCGTATGTTTAAATGCAAGGAGCATAGTAAATAAGAAAAACGAATTAAACATTATGGTAGAAGATATTGACCCTCACATAATTGGTATAACTGAATCATGGGCCAACATAGATATAACAGATGCTGAATTAGGACTGACAGGATACGTAATGTTTAGGAAAGATCGAATAGGAAGAAGGGGCGGGGGAGTTATTTTATATGTTAAAGAATCTATTCAGGCTTATGAAATGAAACTAGAAAGGGAAGCAGATTGCGATGAAGCTGTTTGGTGCAAAATTGTTTCAGGAAATTCAAAATTAACTGTTGGATTAGTTTATCAAGTCCAAACATAAACGAAGAGGACAACACAAAAATAAAAAACGCTATAAAGGAAGTTAGTAAAGGGGAATGTATCATAATGGGAGATTTTAACCATGGACACATACAATGGAATTCTCTAGAGAGCACAGGGATTGATGATCAACAATTTCTATGTTTAATCCAGGATAGCTTTCTTACTCAGCACGTACTAGAACCAACCAGGGAGAAAATGTATTAGATATAGTTTTGTCATCACAAAAAGAATTAGTGGACAATGTAAAAATATTTGAACCATTGGGTAATAGTGACCATAATCAAATACATTTTGACATCAATGTAAAATCAGAAAGTAAAAATAAGAAAACGTACAAGAGAAACTTCCACAAAGGTAACTACAAAGATATGAGAAAATACTTAGCACAGCTAGATTGGAATAACATGCTGATGAATAAGACTGCAATTGAATGTTGGAATATTCTAAAATATGAAATTGAGAGTATCATTGATAAATTTGTTCCCTTCCGAAAACAAGGAAAACGGTGTAGAAAGAAACACGTGTCAAAAGAGGCAATTAGAAAAATAATGCTAAAACAAACTATGTGGAGGGTTTATAGGCGTACCAGAAAGGAAGAAGACTATGCAAAATACAAAGAGGCACTTAATGCAGCTACAACTGAAATCAGACAATCTAAAAGAAGCTATGAGCAAAAACTGGCATGTAACATAAAAACTGACAGCAAGAGTTTTTATGCATATGTCAGAGTAAACAAAACGTACAAGACAAGGTTGGACCTCTAGAAGACAGTGCTGGAAATATAATATCACAGGGGTTTTTAATGGCGGAAGACCTAAATGGTTACTTCAGTTCAGTGTTTACAAAAGAAGATATTAGTTCATTACCAGTTGCTGATGCTAAATTTCAGGGGGCTAAATCTGACTATTTAGGACCGTTAGTTGTAACTCCAGAATTGGTAGCTAGGAAAATAAAGGCAATGAAGGATAACAAATCACCGGGAGTGGATGGGATTCCTCCAAAATTACTAATGGAAACAGTAGATCAAATCAGTATACCACTTGCAAGAGTATTCAACTTGTCATTAAAAGAGGGAGTTGTTCCGTTTGAATGGAAAGAAGCAAACATCATACCATTATTTAAAAAGGGTTCGAGAAATAAGTCAGAGAATTACAGACCAGTGAGTTTAACGTCAGTGATTTGTAAATTATTAGAAAGGCTAATTAAAGACCATATGGTGGACTTCCTCGTTAAGCATAAATTATTAAATTCATCTCAACATGGATTCCTTAAAGCGAGGTCATGCTTAACAAATGTGTTATGTTTTTTGGAAGAAATCACTAAGTGGATAGACGAGGGATCGCCAGTAGATATTATCTACTTAGATTTTCAGAAAGCTTTTGACAAAGTGCCACATCAAAGATTGCTACTTAAATTAAAAGCCCATGGTATCGGGATAGCATAACTGACTGGATAGAACAATGGCTGACTGACAGAAGACAACGAGTTGTAGTAGATGGCGAAGTTTCAAATTGGAAATCGGTTTTGAGTGGGGTACCTCAAGGATCAGTATTAGGACCTATATTATTCTTAATTTATATCAATGACTTGGACGAGAGTATAACAAGTAACGTACTGAAATTTATGGACGACACAAAACTGTTTAGAAAGGTTAATACTGATGGTGATAAACAACATTTACAAAACGATCTAGACAGATTAGTGAAATGGTCTGAGAAATGGCAGATGCTGTTCAATTTTGGGAAATGTAAATGCCTACATACAGGACATGGGAACTTGAATGTAAACTATAAAATGGGAGCTACTGTTCTTGGTACTACTGTAAAAGAAAAGGACTTAGGAGTTACAATAAGCGCTGATATGAAAGTTTCAGAGCAGTGTGGTATTGCAGCTTCAAAGGGTAATCAAATTCTTGGATTGATTAGAAGAAACATAACATACAAGGGAAAAAGTTAATTATACCTCTTTATAAAGCAATAGTTAGACCTCATTTAGAATACTGTATACAAGCATGGACACCATATCGTAAGAAGGATATAGATACGCTTGAACGCATACAAAGGAGAGCAACTAAAATGATTCCAGAACTTAGAGACCTTAGTTATGAAGAACGCCTGAAAGAATGTGGTTTAACAACTCTAGAGACAAGGAGGTTAAGAGGAGATCAGATTGAAGTTTTTAAGATATTGAATGGGTATGAAAATATTGATAGAAATATGTTTTTCTCACTCAAGAAGGATAGCAGAACTAGAGGACATGAGGTAAAATTAGTAAAGGATCAATGTAGATTGGACATCAGGAAGCACTCGTTCTCACAGAGGACAGTAAATGAATGGAACAAACTGTCTACAGATTGTGTAACTGCTAGCAGCGTGAATATGTTTAAAAACAAGGTTGACACATATATCAGAAGGGCGGGTTATAAGTAGGTGAACATTGTTGGACTCTCGATAAGCCAATGGCTTCCTTGTCCACTTGCCATCTGGGCCTTTGGCTTGGATGGCAAATCTTGTTAAATCTTGTTAAATATTAAATGGAATAATCATAAGCTATAAAGAAACAACTTTTTCAGTAACACTGTTTCACATAATGTGTTAAATTTAATCAAAAAAGAAAGTTTCTTTGTTAACAGATTGTGCTGTTCTGCTTTTGGTAGTTTTCAAAAAACAATTTGATTTGTTGCACACATGCCCACACATTATTTTATTGTCTCAAGTGGTGTTGAATTTTCACGCACTTACGTTCAACACGAACAATAATGTCAAATTAAAATGGCAACCTGTAAAAGGACCACTTGTCAGTGTGCTAAAAACGATGAAAGTTGAGCTTTTTTGTTAGTAGTTTCCTGCTTTTTCATGAGCAGATGTAGACACCGATGCATTGTCGATGGTACGATTGTATACCAAGTGATCATGTTGCAGGTAACCAGCCAAAAGACAACTGCCAGCCTCTGCCGTCCATGTTAGTACTTCAGAGACATGACAATCTGCAGCCACTTCCATCAGTGTCTTCACACATGAGAGACGACGCAGTTACTACCATCTTTGCCTGTGCAAATACAGTGTTGCAGTTCATGTTTGTTTTGCTGAATTGCTATGGCTTTTAGTATAACCGTTAATTTATTTCACCAAATGTATGTGCAAATGCAGACTTTTAAGAAAGATCCACTCAACATGGTTCATCAAAACGTTGACAAAATAGTTTCCGTTGTCGATTATCTTCCACATTATTTAAAGCTTTGATATTTTCCCTGCCAGAGACCTCAACCATTTTTTCAGGTCTGGTCTATGATACAGAACTAGCGTTCATGAAAATCAGTACCAGCAGTGGTTCTCCAAAGTGAACAAATTGGGTATTATGTGTGTTATTAGTATATATTAGTTATACATTTTTTTATGCACAGTGTATGCTATATTAAATTTTACTATTTATTTGTATTAAATTTACTGTTTATTTGTACTATATGATGCAAAAGAACATAATAAAATCTGCACTGGTTGGACATGATGTTTAATTGCTGGTTGGCTGTAACCTGTTGCACCTTAATAAATATATTTTTATATTATATTTTTTATGCATTATTGGTTGACATTTTATATCAGATTATTTAGTTCACCCAAACAGAGTAGTTGAAAATATGTTCAGTTAAGAACTTTTCAACTGCCTCCAAAGTGCGGATATAATAATTGTGAAATGAAGCCACAAACAGTCACTCTGCCTTGAAACTAATTCTTCAGAATATGATACGTTGTACAGTGGGTGCTTCAATGAACATTCAAGGTGGCATGTGGCGCTATTCTAACTGGAAGTTGAGCATTTGTCCATCATGCGACTTCAACTACTGCATAACAGAATAATCCGACTACGGTGGCATTCTCCCAACACGTCTAACGCATGTAGAATGTCCCTTGAGCACAGCAAGCCATGATGAGTGAAGCACTCTCGGATGACACATGAAATGGTCACCAGCCAAGGGTGTCTGGCAGTCATGCAAGTGGAGCCTGTGTCTGTCTTGTAGAGACTAAGTCGCCACGAGGTTCTTTGTCTTGTCCTGATGCCTTATATGGAGGCTTTAGCATGGTTCTACTAGTGTAATATCCCAGGTTCGCCGTTCTTGCTCTTGTCATGTTGCCTTATATGGAGGCTTTAGCGTGGTTCTATTAGTGTCATATCCCAGGTTCGACGTTCTTGCTCTTGTCATATTGCCTTATATGGAGGCTTTGGCGTGGTTCTATTAGTGTCATATCCCAGGTTCGACGTTCTTGCTCTTGTCGTGTTGCCTTATATGGAGGCTTTGGCGTGGTTCTATTAGTGCCATATCCCAGGTTCGACGTTCTTGCTCTTGTCATATTGCCTTATATGGAGGCTTTGGCGTGGTTCTATTAGTGCCATATCCCAGGTTCGACGTTCTTGCTCTTGTAACAAGAAATACGCCGCTTTGCCTCGCATCATGGCCGGGAGGCAATGGGTCTCGGATGTATCTTCAAGGGCTTGTGTGTCATCGTTTAATTAACTACTTGGTCGCCAGGAAATTAGAACGTATTAGTCATCATGTTATACCAAACATGAACCACCTACTAATTAAACTCAGGTAACCCGCCAGCAAGCAACGGACAGCGCTTCGCCGTGAAATACCGCGACCTTGCTTTCGATTAGTTCTGTTTAGTTGCTTTATATAAGCGGTGTAGCCAAATCTGGTATGCAATTTACTTAATTGAAGGTATTTTTAAACTACTCATCCGGGCATTTTTGAAAGGGCGTTACGAACGTCGCATTTTCTGTCATTTTGGAGGTTATTAGCACGGTGAGGCGGTTTCATGCGTCAGATGTTTATATCACGTGACCGATTGGATCCAGACAATAGATGACGTAATTACATTATAAGAACTTAGTAGGTACGAGCAACGTGCGTGTTCAACCGTGTCCGGTGTTGCATATGGGGAATGTTTGACAGTTCTTACACTTACAGGTTAATGGATTATTCTAAGCCATCGGCCTTTGTTGGTACCCACATCGAAGGCAATTCCAGTGCTGATCTAGTCTGGCTTTGAACAGAGGGACTGTCTTGGCATCCACCACATTTTGCGGGAGTCCGTTCCACAGATTCTTCACTTTGATCAAAAAGAATCTTTGCCTAGTCAACAGTCTGGCTCTCGGTTTGAACATCTTCACTGTGTGCCCTCTGGTACGTCCAGGCTGTCTCATTTCGAAGAATTTACTAGCTTCTACGTTCTCCAGTCTTCTTGTCTGATGAGAGCGTTTAACTGAACGCCTCTTATTTTAACGCCTGGTGTAATAATTGGTCAGAGGCGACAACGGACAACGAAGATTCATCATCTCCTTGTGTAGACATTTCTGCACCATACAATACGCCTACAATAGCGTAGGATGGGGCAAGGAGCTCCCTTAAGGGAAATAACTACAGTTATTCATAAACGTATTACTTTGAGGTATATGCGCTGGCACACTGTGTGGTTGTAGTGTGTAATATCAGAGCGTTAGTGACGATTGGCACCACCGAGGAATGTTATCGTTAATTAAATATATTGTGTTGCCCCACCCCTGGGGCAAGACGCCCCCTCCTTTTGCCCCATACAGTAACAGTTTGTTTCACTTCGGTATTTGTATGTCACACAAAGGAGATAATCTATTACTAAATGTAAGAAAGCGTTTACTTTATCCAGACACGCATCATTTAGTTACTCTCAGACTCTCTGTTAAGGCAGATAAAACTGCGCTCTGCAGGCGTGTAGTCATTGTACAACCGAAACTACCAGTTCACGATTCACTGCGGTTTTGGTTTCGCTCTATGTCCCTCGTCTAGTCGCCAGTGACTTTCGCTTTAGCGTCCCCTTCCATCGTTTTCTAATAAACTCGTGAATTCATCACACACAAGTTGAAATCGTTGAACTTAAATGAATGTATTTTTTTCGATGTGGCACCTATATAACCGATGATAACACGTATTGCGTAATATGCATAAGAGCGTGTATAATATGCACTTATATCACGTTTTTTTGTCAAACTGGGGGCGTCTTGCCCCCAGTAGACTTCATGCAGACATATTTTAATAATACTAATTGCTTTTAATAATACTAACAGATTGCACGAT
Organism: Lamellibrachia satsuma; assembly: GCA_033239005.1. NCBI lineage: Eukaryota > Metazoa > Annelida > Polychaeta > Sabellida > Siboglinidae > Lamellibrachia > Lamellibrachia satsuma. Next base: position 4,923,743 of record BSQZ01000037.1, on the reverse strand, counting down.
ATTAAAAGTGATACAAATAGACGTCGTCACGCACGGAGCCGCAAACCCTTTGTATAAATCGCACATGCTAAAAACATCCCTTCATGCGTGAGATCATGATGTAGACAATTTTAAACAAATCGGATCTGGCGCCAAATTAGACGCTTCATCGGGAGATCCGCAGTTGCGGTGTATTGATTATTTAAGTAGCGATGACCGCTTCCACTGGTAATGGACCAATCGGGGGGATCGTATTCACGTGATGCTGCTTCGTCTCCTCCGCCACTAGTCGCAGCGATTGTTCCACACATCGATTTTAACGCCGATGTTTCATGCGTCGCATTGAACATATGGCGTGACAATCACAAAATGCACTTTGAATTATAAACCGTTCGCAGTTTAGGGAGATGTTGACAAATAGTTCGTGTGTGAGTACAAAGTTTTCGGAAAATCTTTTTTGTAATAGCATATACTGCTCAGGACGTCGCTGCCGAAAACTTTAGTGATATTTACGCATTTCTCCATCTGTGCTACCTGCCGCTGTCACTGTCCCGAAGACGTGATGTTCTCTGCCCGTCTCTGTCGTGCTACGTCTCTGCTTCTTTCCCTTCCACTACCCCCCCCCCCCACAGAACCGTCTTTTTCAACACGTGTTTATGTGGTCAAATATTTCAGTTCTTGACGCTTGACCAAATTGCAAAATAACGTAAAACAGTAAAACACAGTAAATACATAAAATAGCAACAGTCTCGCAAAATGCATAGACTATTAACATACACATCACAAAGTACATATAATTCAAACATATAACATTTGTGTAGCATTTAAACGACGCCTACTGTCGTTCTCTACTATAGGTCGTTGCCCCAGCCAATAAATAATCAGCTTTTATTGTTCATTCGCCAGTTCAACAACCGGTGCATGTTTAGACCAAACAAACAAATAAACTCTATATCAAAATCGTTACGGATTATTTATTGGCTGGGGTAACGTCCAGCAATGCCGACTTATGGCGCGGTGATCAATCACAGCCGAGATAACTAATAACGTGCCTGCCAGAAGCTATCGAAGCGAAACCACAATTAATTTCCTAGAAATATTTACTGAATCACGACGACTTTTTATCATATTACTCTTTACTAGTGAAGGCAGTAAGAATGCGTGGTTGAGTATAAATATGAAAAGCACGTATGTATATTGACGGTAATTAAAATTGAAAACACATTGATCTCACAAACCATAACGCTTGAATGCATTTTCCTTCTAATAACAGCCGAATTCGGCATATTGGTGATGACTGTTCCAGAAACAGCGAGAGAGCAGGTTGTAAACACGACAACTATAGCTTGCACAGAGAAGACCACGGAGAACAAACAAATCCGTCCAGAACTACTCGCTTCTGACCTCGGGATAACTGTTGCTGAACGTAAAAATGTTAGGCAGGACAGACATCAGTGAAGGCACAATAGGTAATCATGATGGTGAAGACCATCTCGTGTCATCGGTGGTTTCTCTATGCATCATGCCACGATGTATGCCCCTGACAGTATTTGTATTTTAGATAGTTCATCATTATGGAGAATGGGTTTACTATGGAGACGCGGGTTGGTAGCTCGGGATAGAGAGGGACTGGAAGGCAAGAAAACAGTGGTGGATTTAGGCGGGGGCATTGACCAAAAGCCCCTTTGGTTTTGGGATAAAATTTTATATATATATATATATATATATATATATATATATATATATATATATATATATATATATATATATATATATATATATATATATATATATATCTTGTTGCGCCACTGCATCGTAGCACGTACAAACTAATGGGCGACTAAGCGTGCCCCTCCCCCTCCCCGACCGAACGACGCGGGAAGGGAAGATGTGTTTACAGGGACTAAAACAGGAAGACAGAAGGGAGGCATGTTAGAAGGAAGGGAGAGAGGGTGAATCAGAAGGAGAGGGAAGAGGAGGGAGGAATCATCTCGACGTGTTGCATCCGACATGTCGTAGGGGACCGCTCGGACCGCCTACAGCAAGTCACATATATCGTTTCCACGTCACGAGTCCAATTAATCGCGTTTGTTTACCCACGTATCGACGACTGATTGGCGGTACAATGCATTGTTCGCGTCGTCTATTATCGATTATTCCCGCTGCAGACCAAACACCAAATTCAATGCACCGGACTGTAACTCTTCTACGTCGCGGAGGTGGCATTACAAGGGTTTCCGGTCTGTGCGATCGCATGCACACGCCAGCCATACATACATACGAATGTAGGGCGTATTAAATTGCGATATGTGAATTTAAAGAATTCATACGATGTGACATAAGTGCAATTGAGCAGGCATATTCACAGGTTTGTTTGTAGAAGCTATTGGCTGTGAAATGGTGCATTTTTTTGAGAGTTTAAAAGGCGGAGGGATTTATGGGAATTGTTCTGCTATGGGCCACGTGGGCGCATGAATACATGGCTATTTTTGTCAAAATTGATGGGCATCGCACGTCGGGGCGTTTTAAAAGAGCTGGAGGTATGTGATTTTGATAAAACAATGAGATGATGGCAGTTGCTGTGAAAACGTTTCAGAATTTTTAGTGGTCACGTTTTCTTATAATCTAACAAAACGTTAACATGGCCACCAATGCAATTTTCAACTGTGGTCTGACTCCAAATAGACGGAAGTCGGGGTCACAAACACGGTTATAAAATGTTGATGTGCTTATGTTTTGGTCGTTGTTATTAGCTTAATTGTGGATATTACACGTAATTTGGATGAAATTATTAGTTTGTTATAACAAATTTCTTATAATTTTTATAATTTGCAATTATGATAATATAATTAGGGCTCATATTTTGGAAAATAAATAAATAAATAAAAACGGTAGCTAACCTGTCCCATTTTGTGTGTGTTTGACTTAGACAATTGTCGGTGTCAGACTAGATAATATTATATTATTATATATATGTTATAGATTCCATCTAGTGAACAAGATTATTACTGGTTAAACGCCGCTACTATTTAAATTTTTAACAGTCTCCCTTACGAGGTGTCTTATAACCGATCTACTAAATATAAAACATGTCAAATAAATGTACATTTTAGTTTTGTACTATAACGTTTGATGTGCACGAGCTGATATATTGCGCAAGTTGATGTTTAATATGATATTTCATTGCTAATAAATATAATTTTTTTATTTTTCATATGCTAAAATAGCATTATAGAAACTGTGGTACGCTAAAAGTGTACAATAAGCAATTTTTAATATCAACAAAAACTGTTGCCTTTCCAAAATGTCTATACACCACATATCAATACCAATTTCATGTTGTGTGCAGTACTTTGCAACCCTAACCGTAGCTAACCCCATCTTTAGCTAACCACATGAATGGTTAACCCCATCTCTAGCTAACCCCATCCCTAGCTAACGATAACTCTGAAGTGGTTAACATAAGATATAATCATTCCCATAGGCACAGGTTGATAGGAAAAGTGAACAGTTTGCTTGGAAAAGGCAGACAGAAGTAGCAATCACGAACATCATGATACAGATCGGATGCCAAAATGGAAAGTTTGCAAAAATTAGGGGGTATGACATAAGTATGTGACGGAACAGGTAACCATTTTGGACTAGAGCGATCATTGGTGGTATTTGTCTTGTGGCTCAGTGCGTTAGCAACACTGTGTAACAAATTTGGACAGAATAGTTGTATTTTGGTTGTGTCACATCCACTGGAAGCACTGCGTAGATCAGCATTTTCAAATCTGGCCGCGACTGGCATCTGGTCATGTGATACCCTTTTATTGTGGCGTATCGAAATCAAGCCGTTCGCCTTGTATCTTATCAACTAGAAGTATGAAAGCAGTCACATAAACAATAAAATTGGACAAACCTAAATCATTGGAATTTACCCTAAATCCTGTTAAATGTGAAAAATGTCAAATTTTCTTACAAAGTTATGCCACGTTTGGTTTAAAATCAAGCAATTATATGAATACTAATTTAAAAATAAACTCATTAGTATATTCAAAGGGACAGTAAGCAGGCTTCATTGGTTCGCAGTGCTATGTAAATCTAGTATACATGATCTATGATTTATCAAGTGTCAAAATCGACCTATAATTAAATTATGTGACTGGTTTTCAGCTAATAATACGGACAAAGAATTGTTTAGACTTGGCTGTCAAACAAATAATAATGACTTGACAAGTAGGAGTGTTCCATGATGTGTCTACATATACACTGTGCCGCAACTTGACATAAAATTTGACACTTTCTGAAACAAACAAATTCCCTATTTGGGGTAAGACCACAGTTGACCTTCCTGTTTATTGTTTCACACGAATGTAGGGCGTATTAAATTGCGATATGTGAATTTAAAGAATTCATACGATGTGACATAAGTGCAATTGAGCAGGCATATTCACAGGTTTGTTTGTAGAAGCTATTGGCTGTGAAATGGTGCATTTTTTTGAGAGTTTAAAAGGCGGAGGGATTTATGGGAATTTTTCTGCTATGGGCCACGTGGGCGCATGAATACATGGCTATTTTTGTCAAAATTGATGGGCATCGCACGTCGGGGCGTTTTAAAAGAGCTGGAGGTATGTGATTTTGATAAAACTTGGTCAGCATATCAATGAGATGATGGCAGTTGCTGTGAAAACGTTTCAGAATTTTTAGTGGTCACGTTTTCTTATAATCTAACAAAACGTTAACATGGCCACCAATGCAATTTTCAACTGTGGTCTGACTCCTACTGCAAGTTGGCCTACGCACAACAACAAACCCAAGGCACTATTTTCAGACGTATTTCTAGTGGGAGATTCCCTCGTTTGGTATCCTGATCACGTTCTCAAGAGCGTAACATGGAATCTCCCGGGCTTCCACCCGTTTGTTACACACATTTCCCGTTTTCGGAATACCTCCCGTTTTTTAATATTATTTTCCGATATTTCCCTTTGAATTTGCTGGGCTGAATCACAGCTTTTATTTTGATGGGTCAAAAATTCTATATTTGCCATTATCTTCCGGTTTCTTTGCATACTTTGCAATCGGTAAGCAGGACGTGATTTTGCATCGCGTACAAATTCTCCAGCCTTGCCTGTCAGATAATTAACATGTTTGCTAATATTTCCTGAACATTCTTGTTGTCAACCCTTTAACTATTCCAAAAGTTGAGAGTATACATTACCTACTTACTTACTTACTTACTTACTTACTTACTTACTTACTTACTTACTTACTTACTTACTTACTTACTTACTTACTCCTGTCATCCACGTAATGTGACATGATGATTTCCTTCCAGTGCTTTCGGTTCTTCGTTGCAGTTAGTAAATTTGTTCCGCTGAGGTTCGTGTCTTTCTCTGGGATGTTTTGCAGAGTTGTTGTTGGTCGAAGGCTTCCAGAACAGGACTTTGTTGGCTGCTTCGTCATGATGACGCCGTTGTCTCACGATGGTGGTGATCCGTGGGACGGAGCCATACAGTTTTTTTTTGTCATGTGATTGCGCCATGACACGTTTAGAGTTTTCTGCAACATTTTTGTATAGGTGCCATCTAGAGCATGTTCTACTGTTTCTGTTAGCGACCATGAATCGCATCCATGTATCAGGTTCAACCGTCGCCCTGAAAATCGTTAGTATGGTGAGTCTGCAGATGGGCGCTCTCCAAACTTTGTCAAGGGCGTGAACTGCTGCCCATGCCTGGGCTTTTCTACACTGGATGTCATGTTGTGAGTTTGTATAGGATCCGATATATTAAAAATCCTATATTTTCTCAATTTGACACCCATCTTACGAGTGTACACTATCAACTTTATGAAGTAAAAGTTCTACTTCTTTTATCGTGTCAGCGGACATCATCAGCATAATACAGGTCAGAGAGGTGGCAGGTTGGATGTCTGGTGCTTCGGCGTATGACGAAAGTTAGACCTTCTCTGTCATCAATCGCAGTTCTTAGAGCGTAGTTCAAGACTATGGTGAACAGGTATGGGGCGAGAGGGTCTCCTTGGAGAACTCCTATGTTAATCTTGAAAGTTGTAGTTTCCCCTTCGGGAGTAAGTATAACTGCAGAGGTGTTTTCATACATTATCTTATGTCTTTGACGATCTTCTCTGCGATGCCATACGCATATAGAAACCGGAGACGTTTGTTTCTATTTACTGAGTCAAAGGCTTTCTTGAAAATAATGGCAGGCTCTTTTTGGTGGTTTCTCGTTTCCTCGATGATGCGTCTAAGAGGAAGAATCTGTGACGATGTAGAATATATGGGTCTAAATTCGTTCTGGTTAGGGCGTAAGATTTTTGTAGACTGTAAACTTTGCAACAGTCTGTACTAGACTTATTCCATGATAGTATTTAGGTATTGGTACGATACCCGAGATCACACATTCCGGTGGTCTATTCCCTAAGTATGTTTCGTTGCAGAACTTCAATAAATCTGTCCTTAACTTGGGTAGTCGCCACACTTCAATGGGAATGCCATCTAGTCCTGGGACATTGCCAAGTTTCATTTGCCTGGTAGCAATGTTGACTTCTGCTAGTGGGAAGGTGTCGATATCAATGTTGGGGTTTGTCTCATAGGTCGGATCAACTAGATGGTTGGACGTGCTCGTATTATCTAAAAAAAAGCAGTTGTTTGAAGTGAGTTTTTCTAGCATCCAAGCGATCTTCCCCTTGTATGAAGATACGTTTTTTTCTTTCCCGAAAGTTGTTTTACTGACTTCCAGGCATTATGGAGAGCATTAGTCGACTCGCAAAGGTCAAATGCTCCAAAAATGTCATGATAACGCTTCTACTGCGTTCCATCACACGTCTTGTGCAGTGTAGTTTGCGTTGAGGAGACTTTCTCAGGTTGTACACTAATTACAACCTTGCATCACATCACTACAATCATAATAATTAAGAAATCTGCCAATTTCAATTGCCTACAATTGTAGATAGAATTGTGCATTGAAAATGTAACTACAAACATGATAACGTCCATATTTGTATGAAACTATTTTACGCCTCTCAAGTGCGCAAATGCTATGACGTAACAAGTCGTAAGCAACACTTGCGTTGCCATGCCTACCAGTTGTTTGTTCGACTCCACAACTGTTTTATTATAACTGTTTATTTAATAAAAAATGCCTATTTGTTTTGAAATCATTCAAAGAATTGACTGCAGTCGTTAGATCTGGTAAAGTTCAAGATAGTGGATATCCAAAATGGTAAATACTGTGCGATTCAATGCCGATCATGGGCGTGACTTCCATCCTCTCGCCGATCATAGGACAAAGTTAAGAAACGTTACCAAGGTTGAAATTCGTGCGTTTTCAACGTTTTCATTTTCACTTCACTTAATGTTTGACCAAACATTAATTAATTTAATAATTTGTCTGATGATTTCACACATAAAAACTACATACAAAACTTGCACAAACGAGCTAGAATGTTGCAGTGGACACTAGGTAGGTTTGATATTTTGCGACATGAATTTGAAATGAGACTAGCGAAAAAATCGAATTGAGGAGGAACATTTAAGTGGAGATGTCCGCAGATAAATCTCTCAGCTTACAACTGCGTTGATCGTGGACTATGATAAATTTTCGAAGTTGCAATATGTAATCACCTGTAATTGTCGTTTCGGTCGCTAACCACACACGTGCCAATTTTTAATTCTGTACAACATCGAGGGTTTTTACTTGACGAGCGCCGGTGCGTGTGTCGATGGACATCTATAGCGGGAAGCACTCGCACTGGTGGGGCTGGTCGAGACTAAACGATGGACCGACGGCTGAAACAGACAGGAATTACACCATATCGTTGTACTTACTTTACTTAATCCTCTTCGTGCGGGATCATACATAAGGCCGACACAAAAGAACGCCAATGTTGCCTGTCCGTTGCAAGCTTCGTCACCTGGCCCCAACTCCACCCGAGAGCCTTCATCTCCCGCTCTACTGATCTCCTCCATGTCTCCTTGGGTCTCCCCTCGCTCTCTTGCCACCAGGAGTCCAGCGCATGGCCACTCTTGGAATGGATGTCATTCTGCAGACGTGTCCGATCCATTTTCATCTGCGGCGTTTAACCTCGAGAGAGATGGGCTGCATACCTGTTCTTTCATGGAGTTCCGTGTTGGAGATTTTGTTTGGCCAGTAGATTCGCAGTATCTTCCTGAGGCACTTGTTTTGGAAAACTTCCAGCATCTGGCATATGCCATTGGCGACCTTCCATGATTCCGCCGCATATAGCAGCACACTCAGGACGTTGCTCTTGAACAGGCAGATTTTTGTTCTGTTGCTGATCTTGTTTGTCTTCCATATATGGTTCAGTGCCGCAAATGCCCCTCTTGCCTTTCTAATCCTTGCCTTAATCTCAGACATCGAGTTTCCATCTGATGACACCTCAGCCCCAAGGTAGGTGAACTCGGTCACCTCTTCAATGTCCCTTCCTCCAATCGTGATGGGGTCTGCTGTTTGGCTGTTGTTTCGCAGCATCTTTGTTTGTATCGGTGTATACTGTGATAATAATACTTTATTTACCAAACATGTGTACAAAATACAATCGAATGAAAAGAATCAGGGCGAATCACTTGAAAAAGCAATTGCTTGTCAATCAAGTGACATTGTCTGTGGTGCGTTAGTAAACGACCAGGGCGTCAGCAGTGCTGGATTAACCATGGTACAAGGGGTATACTTGTATCCCACAAAATGTTATTATAATCGAGCAGGTGTATGTTTGTACGTTATGTCATACTTCTGTAACTCCTCCATCTAAGACTCCTCAGTCGGGTCGTCTCCGTTTTATTGTGTCGTTATTCACCACGCTATTACCATTTCTACGAACAATCGTATTACCCCATGTATTACCCTGTGTAGTTATTACGCAAAACTGTCCGCGACGCTACGCGAACAATTGCGTACAATTGTTGACAACGTCACACGTCTTTTTTCGTCCGAAACTACGTAACAGAAACGGAAGGCGTCGTAAAGCCGCCATACACGTACCGATTTTTAGTCGCTTTCAGTTTGCCTGCCGACAAATACTTGGTCACTATCCATCTATCAATCGGTCGGCCGACGGTTTTTTACATGCCAGATGTGATGTCCACAAAACATGTTTGCCAACTGTTGGTGGAGAACATACACATAACGACTACACTTGAGTTGTCAACTGAAAAAGTAGCCGCCAACATGTTGGCAACTGAAGGATCGGTATGTGTATGGCGGACTTAAGACGTTACTACAAATGCCAGTATCACGTCGCAATTAACCCCTTTTGTTTTGGTGCGCGGCCGAGCTTGGGTTTCCCGAGGATTTTAGCGCAATATAAGTTTTTTTATATTGTATTGTATTGTATTACAATACAATACAATTACAGTACAATACAAATTTACCATTCTACCCACAAACAGATATACACGAAGTAGAAGTCAGATAAGAACTTTCAGTGCGAGACATGAATTTGCCACAAAATGTGTTACATACAACATGCCTCGCACAACAAACAGCACACCCAATGAAATCATGCAAACGATAAATACATTAAGTTATTCTAAACGTAGTTTTCTTCAAACATATAAAGAGAAATGTTTGATACAAAACTGCTACATGTATTCACAATAAATACACACGCACGCACGCACGCACGCACGCACGCACGCACGCACGCACGCACGCACGCACGCACGCACACACACACACACACACACACACACACACACACACACACACACACCGTTGTCAACAACTGACCAGAAAATAATTTATATCGGGAATAACGTTTTTCTTTTCTTTCTTCTGTTTTTTCTTCTTATTTTGCTTAAAACTAATAAAGTTGTGACATACAAGGTGTATATAATGTTTTAGATAATATGTTCATGTATTGAATCATTACGTTCACGTATTGTAAGATATGTATATTAAGGGCTAAATAAATACACTCACTGAGGGGCAATGGAGGATAAGCAAGTTTAAACAGGTGGGTTTTTAGTTCACGGTGAAATGTTATTATATTTCCTACAGACTTAACACTAACAGAAAGTAAGTTTCGCAGAGTCGGTGCAGACATTTGCCTTAACACTGGGAACAAGACGTAAATTGGAAGTCTTCGCTGTCTTCCAGGAGCGAGCTGTGAATGTAAATATGCTGGCAGCACCAAGTAACATGTGATAAGTTAGCGTCTTTTAATATTGTTATCGTGACAGTCACATACGAACTACCAAGTTCGGAGGATGGGATTTTTGTTAGTAATAATAATAATCGACCTGATTAGCCAGAAACTCTCACAGATGACCGAGAGCACGAAGTCTCGCCAGTAGCAGGTGTTGATCAAGAGATGAGAAATCTCAGGGATGCTTTCCCCAATGTGGAAGTAAGGCATCGCATACATATGACTTTGATCATTAGTAATTGTAGCAGAGAGAAGTCTTTTTTCAAGTTGAAACTGATCAAAGATGAACAGGCTGGGTGACAGACAACACCGTCTCTTGGCACCAGCCATAAATACAAGAAATAACACAAAATGAAACAAAACCGCAGTTTCACTGATCTAGAACGGAACCTGCGCAGCGTTTCTTTTCAACGTCAAATCCACTTATCAATAATCAAAAAGCTTTGGGTTTTCCAGGAAAACCTGTTATTTAGCGCCAGAGTGTATCGTTTGTCGTGTATATCTACTTCTACCAACCGACTGACATGATTCTGCCAAGCGGCGCAGTTTAACCGAGCAGAGTTAGAGAACGATTCTGTCCCGGCCATTTTCATTCAACTAAGACGCTGATTCTGTTATCCGTAATTCTGTTAAGCGGAGTCCTCTGCATTGAGCGGAGCGATTTTAATAAATTTCCACGGAGGGCTATATCCTCGGAGGTGCCGGTCTAGGGTTCCTATAGATGGCTACATATGTTAATAAGAATTGTACCCGACCTGGATTCAGTGAGTTGGCATTAATAATGATACTGTCTTGTAACTCCGCGAGTCGTCTCGAAATGTGCCCGTATAGTAGGTCCGTGATAATGACGTGATGTTAAAATAGATGACGTCCAACCCGTTGGATGTCTCCACCATTACACGTCTCGTTTACTCTGTTTAAACCATGCCATTCCGCAAACCTGTCATGTACCCGATAATTGTGTGGGTCAATGCCGATATTGTTTATTGCAAAGATCTTATGCAAATGCACACATGATTAGAATGTAGCAATGCACGCATTCGTTCAACTACATATAAATGCACGCACGCACGCACGCGCGCACGCACGCACTCACGCACGCGCATTTGTGTGTGTGTGTATACAACCAATAAGAAGAAAATGTTTATTATGCACATGGGGTCAAATAAACATCTTTCTTCTTTATTTCTTTCTTTCTTTATTGCAAATGTCAACAAGAAAGAAATCTTCCTCTGAAGTTTGAAGATGAAGTTTTGACGATGAACTGTACCAGATGCTAGAATTCACTGTAAATAGGTAACCTCACTGTACTAGTTTTACCTAATAAATTAAATATATCAATATCAATTAAGTTCAACGCATTCACGCGCGCTGTCACGTACTTACACGTTTACGATATATATGAGGTACCATACTGTAATTATTCGATATGACTGTTGTCAAAATAATGTATATATACCACTGTTATATCGGCAGTAGTAGCAGCATCAGTAGCAGTAGCAGTAGCAGTAGCTAATATTGTCTCTGAACTGAAACACCAACAATTGCATTCATCTCGAAATACTAGTAAACATGTTAAACGTTTTTGGCTGATTCTAAATTAAACAACGTAAGCCGTTCAGTTAACTGTGTTTATGTTGAAGGAGGCAGCGAGGCCGATTGCAAAGGAACAGGCAAAATCTTATCATACACATATATGTACATTACAAAGAAATCCGAGATCTAAGATACAGAACAGTTGCCAAGGAACGTTTGATGGTAACCACGAGCACTGAACCGTCTATAAATTGTAATAACAATAGCATATAAAGTTCTGGATTCCAGATATCATCAGTAGCAACGTTTCACAAGTAAACGGGTTCTTCATTTACTCGACCTTACAGGAGTTGTGTACTTATATATGGGCAAAATGTACTTTCACTTTTGCAAAGATTTCTTTTCTGTCAAGTAAGCGATACAACGCGCTATGCTTGCCGCGTCTGTACAATCGTCGTTCTTGGGAACAAAGACATGATAGTAGGACCGCGGATAATGCACAAGTCGGTTTGTGCGCGATCGAGAAAGACGTATAAGATTCAACTCCTTTATATACACGTTCTTGCGAAGTGCAGCGTTGTTCGCCTGGTTTGGTTTACACTCACGCGCGCCCACTTACACGCGCACCCACTTACACGTGCACCCACTTACACGCGCGCCCACTTACACGCGCGCACCCACTTACACGCGCGCACCCACTTACACGCACACCCACTTACACGCGCACCCACTTACACGCGCGCACCCACTTACACGCGCACCCACTTACACGTGCACCCACTTACACGCTCGCCCACTTACACGCGCGCCCACTTACACGCGCGCACCCACTTACATGCGCACCCACTTACACGCGCACCCACTTACACGCGCGCCCACTTACACGCGCGCAATGTAAAATCACATTAACTTCCGCACGGTTGCGTGAACCGAAGTTGCGTAAAGCGAATCAATCCTGCAGCGTTCCCAACTGGAAATCTAGCCCATATCGTGGGACGCGAAAGTATCGCCCGTCGCTACGCGTCGTCCTCGCCGAGCTTCCGGTTGAGTATGGCAAGCGGACCGACCCCGCCCTCCAGACCACCCCGGTCTCGCGAGGCGCCGTGCGCGCTCCGCTGAGCCGTCTCGTACAGCTGCTTCTGCATCATGGCGAGCGAGATCTTGTTTCCCTGCAGGAAACCGCGCATCGAGATCATCTCGCTCGAGCCCCGCCGGCTGCTGTCACTGTCGTACGTCGAGTCGGCGTCGTTCGGCGGGCGGCGACCGTTGCCGGAACCGGCCGCCTTGCCCCGCATGTGGCCCGGCGTGATAGCGTTACGGCGCTGCTGAATATGCTTCGGCCGGCGCTGCCTGCATTGACAGTCCAGTTTGCCGATCATCCAGTTGAGCAACTGCTTGATGACAATCGATGTGACGTTGAAGAGGCTGCAAGAGGAAGATAATGTGTCAGTTGCGGTATCGAATTTGTGGGTCTTGCGAATACACGGGGGAATAGTGTTAGGGATGATCTCTGAACACCGACGCTTGACACCTCACGAATACATGGAGGAATAGTGTTAGGGATGGTCTCTGAACACCGACGCTTGACACTACACGAATACATGGAGGAATAGTGTTAGGGATGGTTTCTAAACACCGACGCTTGCCACTACACGAATACATGGAGGAATAGTGTTAGGGATGGTTTCTAAAGACCGACGCTTGACATTACACGAATACATGGAGGAATAGTGTTAGGGATGGTCTCTGAACACCGAAGCTTGACACTACACGAATACATGGAGGAATAGTGTTAGAGATGATATCTGAACACCGAAGCTTGACACTACACGAATACATGGAGGAATAGTGTTAAAGATGGTCTCTGAACACCGACGCTTGACACTACACGAATTCATGGAGTTATAGTGTTAGGGATGATCTCTGAACACCGACGCTTGATACTACACGAATACATGGAGGAATAGTGTTAGGGATGGTCTCTGAACACCGACGCTTGACATTATACGAAATTAGTTTCACGAGAGAGAAACAACAGCTGCTTAGTACATCCTATTTTATTTTTTTAAACGTTTATTTTCCGATCACAGTTGATAAGGGTGCTGGCTTCGAGCGCACGCTGCTAGTTTAGTGTTATGGCAGAATACGGACAATATGTGACGGCAACAGCATGAAGGACCAGGAAACCTTCATTATAATTCATTACCTGTAACGATCAATTGGACATGGTTACTTATTTGCTGCAGCAATAGATTACTGCCCGTCCGTGGCCGAACACAGAGAAAGACGGAATTAGCACCAGTTGTCTTGTCTTATTGCGAAGTATCACGACACCATCTTTGTTGTAACATAATCATGAAACCTTTGGTGTGTTTCGGCTCGACACAAACATATTCTACTACCTCATGTTATATAAAAATGCTTATAAAAACCGTGAATGTTTGGAGATCCACAAGTGTAAACCGGATGAAGAAGAAGAGGAAGACCAAAGCTGCGATGGAAAGACTGTGTCAAAAGAGATCTTGAAAGGGCAGGAACGAACAGCCAAGAGTGGAAGACCACCGCAGAAGACAGAGGGAGATGGAGAGCATTAACAAGGAAAGTGGAAGAAGCTACCAAGTAACTTGGACCCCACCCCGCAAGGGAGCAAGGGGAAGAAGAAGTGTAAACGGGATTATCATTTACCCACCTGTAGATGCAGGAACACCCAACGACGAGGAAGAGGAAGTTCCCGATGCGATACAAGTATGCGTTCTCGTAGTCCGCTCGCTGGCTGACGACATAGTCGCCGAAGCCGATCGTGGAGAAGGCCACGAAGCAGAAGTAGATGCTCTCGAAGTACGACCAGTCTTCCATCGGCTGATACATGGCCGAAGCACAACATGCGATGACGACAGCGCCGAGGAAGAGGATCAGCATCACCCAGTACACGGACGGCTTCCACGAGTCGAGGTTGTCGTCGTCAGACCCCTGAAAGAACACGGTCAAATATGAAGCCACGGGCGACGTCACCCAGTCAAATTTGTATCTACATTTCTTGTTTTCATCGATCATCTGAAAGAACAATATCAACTTCTATGAATCGACATTGTCTTCACAGGTCATCTGAAAGAACAATACCAACATCACCACGTAGATGAATAGATATTGTCCTCATCAGTCACCATCACCTTGTAGACGGACAACTTCTACGAATCGACGTTGCCTTCATCGGTCACGTGAAAGAACAATATTGACATCACCCCGTAAATTGATAAATTCTACGAATCGACATTGTCTTCATAGGTCACACGTAAGAACATTATCAATGTCACCCATGAAATGGACAATTTCAACGAATCGAAGTTGTCTTCATCGGTCACCCGGACATTATTAATATCATCTCGTAGGAGGATAATGTCTACGGATTGAGGGCACTGCATTCAGAAACTTTATATTAATGTTCGAGACCCGAACTGCAACCGTGAGTTTTGTGTTCTCTATAAAAAGTTTCTTGTCCTTAAAATGACCAACACATATGTTAATTACTTGTCACACATGTGTATATACGTGGGCGTGCGGGGTGCGTGCGTGTGTGTGTGTGTGTGCATGTGTGTGTGTGTGTGTGTGTGTGTGTGTGTGTGTGTGTGTGTGTGTGTGTGTGTGTGTGTGTGTGTGTGTGTGTGTGTGTGTGTGTGGGTGCGTGCGTGCGTGCGTGCGTGCGTGCGTGCGTGCGTGATTGCGTGCATGCATTCACCTACCTGCGACCCTCGGCGTTCGCCGCCGCTGGACATTAACCCTTTCCGCCGCAAGTCGCGCTCGTGGATGTAGCGCAGAATGTAGGCGAGGAATGTGATGATGCGCTCGAGGAAGAGGTTGAAAAAGAGGAAGCCGCCAGCGCAGCCGATGAAGCCGTATAGGATGAGGGCGACCTTGCCCGGCGCCGTGCGTGGCGTCGTCATCCCGAAACCTGCAACGACAACAATGGCATTGACAAACTGGTACTGTCCCACAATGTGGCGAGTTCTGGCCGCGCCGACTCGCGAAAATATCGCGGTTGACACATATGTCTGTAACCGACAGACACAGATGTGTAAGTGGCAGACGCTGAACAGACACTTACACATGAATGCGCACAATTGGAATTGGAACACTGGTGCAATCAACATTCACATAATTAAAACATTTTCTGGCATTTTACGACGACCGCGACAACACGGGTTTATTGTGAACGAGCTCTGGCCGACCCCTCAGGACGACACTGCGTACCATTGCTTTTCCAATGTGCACTGTTTCCGGGAAATGTAACCCGGGGATGAACGATGATACGTCTGACGCAGGTTGGTGTAACTGAACCGCACACTTTATTTGAAACCAAATCTTTCTCGAGCAAAGTTGGCATTCCACGAATCCCTAACGGCGCATAAGCCGACGTAATTACCAACTCAATGACACATAGGCTTACTTCGAGCGCTCGACTGTGTTCAATAAATGTTCGTGGGTCTTAGAAGTCGTCTTTGTATCGTTATGTTTTTTCCGTCGTCAGCTTCGTCTTGTTGTCATCCTTGTTGTTTTAACATTGTTTTTGTTTTATTGTCGTCGTTATCATTGTCGTAATCGTTTGTATAATATCGTCGTCTATGTGACTGCAGTCGTTATGGTCGCCGTCGTCAACATGTTCCCATTCGTCGTCAGGGGCAGCACCGGTTGAAACAGACTCAATGTCGAGCGTATCTTCTTTGGTCGAGAAAGATTTCAAATAAAGTGTACGGTTCAGTTACACCAACCTGCGTCAGACGTATCATCGTTCACAACCCGACTCACGTTTCCCGGAAACAGCTCGTACAAGTGCACAATGGAAAAGCAGTGATATGCAATGACATCCTGAGGGGTCTGCTACAGCTCGTGCACAATGAACCCGTGTAGTCACGGTTGTCGTAAAATGCCAGAGAAATGTTTAATTACGTGAATATTGATTGCTTTAGTCTTCCCATCTCGAATGTGCGCATTGATATGTGTCTGTCCTGCGGCTGTCACTTACGCATATTTGCCTGTCGGTTACAGACAGATACGTCAAACGCGATATTTCCCAAGTTGCCGAGTTGGCATTCTATGAGCGCCTGTTGGCGCATTGAGCGACGTGATATAACACAATTTTAAATCCCAAATACGCATCAGTAAACGCCTTCCGCCGATGAACATATTTTATATTTTTATTTATTTCTACGTGTCAGCGACCCTATCTTGAGGTAAACGCGATGATGTACATATGCAACATTATGATATTGTCTCCGGAACGGAAGGGCTTGCCTAACCAATACTACTTTCGTTCATGAATATTTTACAGACGCACACCATTTTGAAGATGGCTGATTAAAGTCGTGATTCTTTCCGAGATAATATTATAGATTGTAATTTAACAGTTACCTATATAATTATTGTCTATTTAACTATCCAACAAGCAATATTACTAATGTATCGCCAAGAATTTAGTGTCGTTATATACAATAACACAATATGCAATAAATGCTTTGTATGTTGTATTATTCTAGGATGACAACCAGACAAACCAACTATGTGGATGCCAAACATGGTCAATGACAAAACACGTGGATGCCAAACATGGTCAATGACAAAACACGTGGATGCCAAACATGGTCAATGACAAAACACGTGGATGCCAAACATGGTCAATGACAAAACACGTGGATGCCAAACATGGTCAATGACAAAACACGTGGATGCCAAACATGGTCAATGACAAAACACGTGGATGCCAAACATGGTCAATGACAAAACACGTGGATGCCAAACATGGTCAATGACAAAACACGTGGATGCCAAACATGGTCAATGACAAAACAGTATAAACATTAGTTACGATCAATACAAAGGGCCATGGAAAGAAAATGCTGAATCTTAAACTATACCATAAATTCTCTCGTGACGTCATCAGAAGGATAACAAAAGTAAGATATATAATAAAATATCGCGAAACCAAAGTGTAGACGGGCAGGTCAGATAGAGAAATTGCAAGACAACATGTGATCCATTAGAACAATTGAATGGTAACTCAAAAAAGAAGAAAACAACAAGAGGCAGACAGACGAGACGAGACGAGACGAGACGAGACGAGACGAGAGAAGCCGAAGAAAAAAAATGGTGGCAAATGTATAGCGGATGGCCACATCCTGTAGTGCTTGAACAAAGCCTATTTGAAAGGTGAAATGTTATATTGTGTTAACCATGCCGTTATTGTTCGCAATCAAAACTGTTTTTCTTAAGCCCGCAGCACACCAGCTGATTTTTCGTCGGGGGAACAAATAATCTTCAGTTGTCGTCCAGTGTGCTGCGAAATCCGACAAGATCGGGGCTTGTCGGAAAATATCTGACAGTGCTAGATCTCAAGACGTCCTGACGGGCCTTGTCTGCTAGTGTGCTGCAGATTCCGACAAATTGTCGCGACCAATAGGAAGCGTGAATGCAAGTCAAGCGCACAAACGTCATTGTAAATATGACGGCCCCCAGTGCCACGGCTACGATGACAAATGGGACCATGCCTCAGTTAGACTTTCTGGTGTGTTACGCACGAATGTAGGGCACAGTAATTTTAGATGTGTAATTAAAAAAAATCACCATCTGACATTCTTTTACTCAGACAAAACACGGCCACCAATGCAATTCTTTACTGTGGTCTGTCCCCTATTGTGCTGCGACCTGATGGCCTGACACATTTAACCCCGATGAAAAATCTGCAGTCCCGCGACAAAAAATCGGCTAGTGTTCTGCGGGCTTTACAATATGACCCGGCAGTTGCACGTCGTTGTATCGAGAATAGCAACATAATATGCAAGCGCGTGTTTTCACAAACTACTGATTTCACACAGACGTATATTGATGTCATACAGACGTCTGCATGTTTAGTAAACAACCCAGAAAGGCGGACACGGAGTACTGGACTGGAAGCAACAAGGCAGCTGATGTAGTAACCGCAGGACCTGATCGATTCGACGGCCGCTGCAATAGCGTTTAAGGTTAATAGATACCATTGTCACGGATCGTAGTTTGTTAACGGCAGTTTAGAGAAACCGATAAACGGATGTTACAGTCATTTGGGTAGGCTTAGGCCTTAGCGGGCCGCTTCTGCCGAAGACAGCGTATCGCTCACCGCCGTGAGCGTCCAACGTTTACGAGTGACTGGGTCGGTGATTAGATTGTTTACACGAGTAACTCGGTGTGATTCGCATTGTTCATTCTAGTAAGGCGCGCAGGCACGCGCACGATTTACCGCGAACTCTCATTAGATTGTGTTCCTAATGTGAAGGATGGGTGGCGGAAGTACGGATGTTTACGACTGTAATACAAGCGCTTGTCTTCGGTGTGACTAACAATGATAGCGAGGTCAGTCGGTACTAACAACTCTGGCGAACTCGTACTGTAATGTTGCGTGTGTGTGTCGTAAAATAACACTTTTATAGAAGAACCAGAAATACCAATATGGCGTTTAGACCCGTAGTTACTCGACCTCCCTATATAGTCATCATATATATTCATAAACAACAAGGAAGTCGTGGTGCTTTACAGCAGTGTTCCAAGTGCAGCAATGCCTTGCTGGCAGTTACTGATAACATTACACATACAACATTCGATTAGTTACGATTCTACCGAGAAGCAACAACGCAATTGCCAATTAGTCAAGCCACGGAATAACTGACGGATCCATCTAGTGACTGCTTACCTAGCAACTAGGTCCGTCAAGCTAACAAACATGGCCGCCGCTGTCGGATATTCCGACGTAGTTTTCGTTGCATTTATGGCTCAAACATTTGTCTTTACGAAAAAACATAGGACAGCGTTGTTTCAGCCAGAATAGTACGGGGGAGGGGGCGTTTGATCCGGCAGATGGTCTCATTGTTAATGTAACGGCTTTGGGGGTTGTTGCAAATCACCAGTGCACAATGCATGTGTTTCCTGACCTGATACTAGCTGGGATAAAACATAACCTGACAGAGCATTTGAGCCAACGAGCACGCCGGTCCGCCTTTGTCTTAATGGACGTCGTCGCGCACGGATGAAGCTCCTTTGTTCTCAGGCTTCAGGCAATTTTTTAAAGATTTGATTGCCTAGAAACTTCATTGTTTACGACTGATTTCTCGCAGAGCAATAAATTGTTACGTAGTCGTGTAGGTGAACCAGTCGTAAAAATGCACTCAAAGAGTACTTCATCTGTGTTGTGACGTTCGGTGAACTCAGAGAGGCTCGGTAGTGTAGTGGTTATCACATCCACTTTACAGAGTTCTGAGTTCAATACCCGGACCAGGCATCAGTATGTTTGGTGTATAAAACCTGGCTCTCAACATTGGAGATTGTGTATCTCTCGTGACTCGGATGACCATGATAATGTCGGTCCCGTCTCATTTAATTGGGGAAGTAAAAGAACCATTGAGGACGAAATGCATCCTGACAGTGGCCATCCTCACTGCCAGAATATAAAGTTCGGCTTGGTGATAATTTTCGTAAAAAGGCTGACTAGTCGAATGAGACCTCGAAACACCATAAAATTGTAGTACACCACATACAGACTAGTGAGTTAACAGAACGTTGCCGAGTGCTGGAAACAACTAGAACTAGGACGGAGGGAAGGGACGAAGACCGGGAGCAGGTTTTGGGAGAGCGTACGTGAAGGAGTTGGGGAGGTTGGCATATAGGTGGGAGGGAATGGTGGAAGTGTGGGGCGTGACAAAATACAGTGAAGGAGAGGGACTAAAACGTATGCAAACAAACACAGGAGACACATGAAGACAGGGAAACGCAAAGGGGCGGGGACACGTTTCATGGGAGCAGGCAACGATGGCCGAGGTACAGAGACAGACACATATTGATGGCATGTCACAGGGTGCGAGAGAAGGGACGGACAGGAATGGCAGGGAATGGACGGATAGAAAAGACAGAGAAGGACGGACAGGAAGGACAGAGAAGGACGGACAGGAATGACAGAGAATGACGGACAGGAAGGATAGAGAAGGAATGACAGAGACGAGATGGACAGGAAGGACAGAGAATGACGGACAGGAAGGACAGAGAAGGACGGACATGAAGGACAAAAAATGGACGGACAGGAAGGGTAGAGAATGAAGGACAGGAAGGACAGAGAAGAGATGGACAGGAACGGCAGAGAAGGACGGACATGAAGGACAAAAAATGGACGGACAGGAAGGGCAGAGAATGACGGACAGGAAGGACAGAGAAGGGACGGACAGGAAGGACGGACTGGAAGGACAGAAAATGGACGGACTAGAAGGACAGAGAATGACGGACAGGAAGGACATCAGACATGTATTCAGAAGTCAGATTCAAATCGACGCGCTGTGATTTATCGGCTTACACATATCAGCGAGATACTACTTTGCCATCAGTGGTAGTAGCACCCCAATCAACGGATTGGACATGGCTGTTGCGACATCGAATCTGCACCGGACTTGGCTGCCAGAACAACGGTGCGTTGGCATGGCACTGCATAAACATACTTCGCGGTATACTACGAAACATTCATGTCCAGTAGATTTACATAAATGCAATCTCGTATATCTAGTTATTCACGTGCAACACGGCTACATAGCCTTTCTGGCGCCGTTAGTAACATTAGCCTGCCCGAAGTGATCATAATTATTAACATCAACATCAATAACAATATTATTATTAACAACAACAACAATAATAATAGTAATAAACTTCAATAGCGCGTAATTCCCCAGGAGCCAGATCTCACGGCCGCAACAAACCAGTATTATGGTATCGCCACCGACATCACCGAAAGAGACATCGTCATCGATAGTGAAAAGTAATTTGCGAGTTCCCGTTCTCGGGTCAGAGGTCACGCTGTTTTCTTGCATGACTGTATTGTCTATATCTGTCAAGTGGCGTTTGCGTCTCGTCTTCGAGGTTTGCAATGAATATATTCAACAGATGATGCTATCGAGACTAGAATCTCGTTGACCTGAGCTCATCATATGTGATTATTTTTTAGCAGGCCGCAGTGTACTGCATAAGTTATGTTATGGCTATGCAGTGTTAACCGAAAACTTATATCATACTGTATTACGAGCCCCTATGCAGAAGTGGGGATATCAAAAAGGTCTTACCGAATGTGTCTGTGGAGAGGAAACCTCAACAATGGAATATAAAATGCCCTCTCCTTCCAGACTATTTTACCAAGGGTAATAGCAACATCACACGATGATGTTGGAAACTACTCTCTATCAAAATAAAGAAAGTCTCATTGATTATCTTGTCGCTTTGTTGACATCGTCTAGACAACACAGATGGGACAACCGGAAGTGGTGAGAATCCCGAGAGAAACGTCGAGAAGAAGACGAGATTAGGTGACAGCGGTAGTGCATCAAGAACCCAGGAAGACGGGGCTGTCATAGTAAAGATATGCGAGCGCGTGCGGAGGTGGCTAGGGTACATGTGCCACATGGCTCCTGTGGCACTGCCCAACACAGCTTTGCGTTCGACAGCGGGTGGAAGGAGGAGACGGGGTCGCCCTGAGAAAACATGGAGAAGGAACGTGAAAAGGAGAAGAATGCATGCTACGTGCCACGGGACACCATCACCAGGCGGGCTGCAGACCGACAGCAGTGGCGCTGTCTTGTCTAAGCCTTATGTGCCACATAGAACAGGATGACTGAAGAGGACTGAATCTGAATCAAAGTCTTGTCTACTAAGACATGTCTTTGTTCTCGTTACACTCAGGGCCGCCAAAGTTTTGATAATAAACTCCTCCTTGCCAACTGTATCAAGCGCACTCGATGGTGGCTGTCAGTTATCAAACTGCGAGCAAGTGACATTGGCGGGACCAATTTCTTTTCTGGAGTAGGCCATTCGTGTTTACAGGATAACCTCTCCCGCGAGGTGACACACCAGGCGTATACTAGCAATGGCATTCCAGCCTGCCTTATGTGTCGTCCAGATTATCCGCAATCGATTGCGTTGACACAACTCTCGAGGCCTGAGTGCGACCACCTGTTTCAGCTGGCTGTGATGCATGAAAAACGCTGCGAATATCGACAGCAATTGATGGCGGTTCTCGTGGGCCTGAAATGTGCATTTCGTTCAGCGCGCCATCTCGCTATCTGAAAGTGACGCAACGCCTGCGATCTCTCGTCATTCATTAACCTCATTTGTGTCTTCCACACCGACTGTGTGGTTTGAATTGCCGTGCAAGTCTACCAAGTACGCGATCAGACGTCAATATATGGCACTGCTGTATTGGTGGCGTCAGCTCAGGCAATAGGCTTTTATACACCAGGGACTGCCTTTAGCAACTGACACCTCTGGTCTGCGGCGATGCTGTTGCTATAACGGGAGACAAGTGAAATGTCATGGATTGCGTAAGGGTCTACTTCTAGTGTTTCTGAATTACAAAAACACGCCGAAGTGCAAGTGAACGAGTCCGCAATGACTTCGAAAACAGCATCAGAAATCACCTCAACTGCGTCATCGCAAGGCGGCTAGGGCAGTTACTAGGGCATGTTTAAGTTCAAACAAAAACAGTTCCTGAAAAAACTAATTAAGACACCGATCAAGCAGCAGCTATTCCAGATTGGCGGCGTTGCCGATCGAACTGAAAAAGAACGATGGCGTCGACGGCATGCGGATGGCGTCGACGGCATGCGGATGGCGTCGACGGCATGCGGATGGCGTCGACGGCATGCGGTTCTCAGTGACACTTTTGAGCCAATGAAAATCGTTGCACGCTCCATTTAATGTAACAATCCGAGTTGACTGATATCCAGTGGTACAATGAATAAATAAAACAATTCAACGGTGATTTCACTTATTCGAGCAAAACAGGAATATATTAGCATAATACAATATAATTAGTTTCTGACATACACATGGAACGTATTATTAGTTTCTCATATACACATCTTTAATATAAAGTGGTTTGTGACTTTGTATGTATGTATGTATGTATGTATGTATGTATGTATGTATGTATGTATGTATGTATGTATGTATGTATGCATGCATGCATGTATGTATGTATGTATGTATGTATGTATGTATGCATGTATGTATGTATGCATGTATGTATGTAAGCATGCATGTATGCATGCATGCATTCATGCCTGCCTGCCTGCCTGCCTGCCTGCCTGCCTGCCTGCCTGCCTGCCTGCCTGCCTCCGTCAGCGTTGCATGTAAAGGGCTGAAAAAAAAAATTCCCCCGGGGGTTGGGTTTTAAGCCAAAGGAACCAATGTGGACGTTTTACGTAAATGACGTAACTCAGAACAATAGTTACGTACAATTGTTAGGACCGCTATGTGTGTTTCTGCCATTGTTACGTGATCTGCGTCAAACATCCACAGAACGCTTCATGAAACCGACAGTTGTACATGATTTTTGGAGCGTGAAGTTGTCAATGCCATTGGTATTGGCAGAAACAAAAACATGACTGGGTAGATTTAACAAGATTTAACAAGATTTCCGCCCAAGGCAAAGGCCCAGGTGGCAAGTGAACAAGGAAACCATTGGCTTATCGAGTGTCCGACATTTTTCATCTATGTGTAAACCGCCCTTCTGACATATGTGTAAATTTTGTTTTTAAACATATTCACGTTGCTAGCAGTTACACAATTTGTAGATAATTTATTCCATTCTATTTATTGTCCTCTGTGAGGACGAGTATTTCCTGATATCCAATCTACACTGATCCTTTACTAATGTTATCTCATGTCCTCTAGTTCTACTCTTTCTTGAGTGAGTAAAAATATTTCTATGAATATTTTCATATCCATTCAGTATCTTAAAAAGTTCAATTTGATCTTCTCTTAAACGCCTTGTCTCTAGGGTTGTTCTTTCAATTGTTTTTCATAACTGAGCTCTCTCAGTTCTGGAATGATTTGAGATGCTCTCCTTTGTATTCGTTCAAGCGTATCCATATCCTTCTTAAGATATGGTCTAGAACGCATTGTCTCTAGGGTTGTTCTTTCAATCGTTCTTCATAACTGAGCTCTCTCAGTTCTGGAATGATTCGAGATGCTCTCCTTTGTATTCGTTCAAGCGTATCCATATCCTTCTTAAGATATGGTCTAGAAGCGCTGCAGGGATTACCAAGTTCTTGCCTTTTCTCCCGTGCAACGCCGGATAACTAGACTAGTTAATTATAAACTAATACTATTTGATATTGGGGTGGTATTCAACACTAATTGCTGACTAGTCTAAGGTATACACAACAATTGAACAATATATACGAAACGGGCTGCTCATTATGCCTACGTCATAATTTATTATATTCATTGATAATATACACAAATAAAATGAAAGCGTGTTTGTTACTGTGTAATCGCTGACAACAACTACTCTTTCACGGTATAAGTAAATGTTTGCTCTGAGACTTCAACTTCAGATGACATAGTCTTCCGTAGTAAATAATCCATATACAGGACTTACAATGGTTTATATTAGTTCTAATCCGGGATGCTTAATAAAGTATTATGGCTACGAACATCAGAGTTTCTAAAAATAGAGTTGATATATCGGCTGGTGTGCTTTGAAGTCGCTGTGCAAATGTTCGTTTAGTGCAAGCATGGCGTGCAAATGTTTGTTTAGTGCAAGCATGGCGTGCGGACTGGCGACTTGATGCGACCAAAGCCGAGAACAATAATGACGCCATCAACGGTGTTTAATCTCGGCCCACTGCTCGTACGACACGCAGTGTCACTGAAGACCGCAGTGCAGAGATGGGACAGCATTCAACGCCGTCACGAACGATACCCACTAATGAATTCAGTCAGCGTCTTGTGTAACTGTAGTCGCGTTTGTCGTGTTTTTTTTCTGCGCATGAAAGGGATATGTAAAATCAGGTGCTAAATTACTAACGTGCAAGCCGAGGCAGCTTCCTGACAGAATCGATCAAATGTCTAACAGACCCGAGGGATACAGCAACTAACTAATCCACATCGAGGCTGCCTGGCAATAACACGTTGCGGTTACCCAGAGCATCTACGAATAGTAAAAACTATGCGTTGTTCTAACGTCTACAAATGATGTTCACATATGTTTAGTCTGCACTGTCGCGTTTATGTGAACTATATGCTGTAGGTAGAACTATATGCTGTAGGTAGAACTAGAAGCACGTTTATGTGAACTATATGCTGTAGGTAGAACTATATGCTGTAGGTAGAACTAGAAGCACGTTTATGTGAACTATACGCTGTAGGTAGAACTATATGCTGTAGGCAGAACTAGAAGCACGTTTATGTGAACTATACGCTGTATGTAGAACTATATGCTGTAGGTAGAACTAGAAGCACGTTTATGCTAACTATATGCCGTATGTAGAACTAGAAGCACGTTTATGTGAACTATATGCTGTAGGTAGAACTAGAAGCACGTTTATGTGAACTATATGCTGTAGGTAGAACTAGAAGCACGTTTGCTCTAATGATACTGTAAGTAAATTTACAATTGACGTAAGGAAAGATCATCTGGAGGACTTGGGACAAGTGCATTTGATATGGACAAGTACATATTATATGAACAGGTACGTTGCCATACATTAGATTTGACAGTATATGCCACTGTTATTTTCTAATTATTCTCTCGGTGATTGTAATATTATACATAGGAAACAATGACAAAAATCAGGAAAAATGTCAGGCAAAGAAAACACATACGCACCCACGGATGCACAGACACTAAAATGCCCATGGCCATCTTGCTGTTATTATGGTATAATTTACTTGTGTAATATCCCGATCTATTTCTTCATTTCTCGGCCTCATATCGTGTGTTCAATCATTGTTATTTTCACGTTTCTTTGGTTTAATTAAAGCGTTTGCTTACATTTGTTATCGCTGGTACATTAATAGATTATTTGATTTGATTTATTTTTGACAAAATGAAGGATTGGTTTATTTATTAACATGTTTGCTGCTACGGTCAATCAAAAAAGCATCGAACCAACAAGCCGGCCAATCAACCTGCCGGCCGTGAGATCAACAAGCCAACGAACCGACTGGGCCACTAATCACGTGGCTAACCTTCCAACCAGTCTCCCAAGTACCCTATAAACCAACCAGTCAATGTGTCAACCGACTAACCAGCCCGTCCGACTGCTCAGCCTCCAACCTACAGAGCAGCTACCAGTAAACCGACACCGTTAACAAACCGCAGCTGCAATAGCTTCGGGACTCAACGCGATGCCGCCTCAGATGCTAAACATATCGCGCGGAAAATTGCCAGGCAACGAACAACGTTTGATGTCTCGAGCCCGACATATGGCTAAATGACCACTTCTGCGCCAGTTTTCAACAAGCCGATGCAGGGTTATAAAATGTTGTATTGAACCGCTTATCAATTAGATGTTCCTTCTGGGGTGTAGATTCGATTTTCCGAACAGGCAATGTTGATGTGACGTATGAACGATGTTAACACACTGGTGGTGTTGACACACTGACGGAGTTAACATACACGCATGCATGCATGCGAGCGTGCGTGCGTGCGTGCGCAAGTGTGTATATACGTTTGAAAATGTGCGTTTGCAGCAGAGGCGTAATCAAGCCTGTGACTGACAGCAACGCTGTTTCAGTGAGGAGTTTGCACTGCAGCGTCTCGTCAGTTCTCGGTTACATTAATAAAACCTGATAACCCATAGCAATTACTCCGCGTTGGTTGACATCCTTCCTGGAATGTTAAACCAATGCGCCGTCACAATACCAGCCAATCTATTTTATGGTCTTTAATTCACAGATAATTACGCGTACGTGATTTCATCAGTGACGGAGACTTACAAAGAAAGTCACTCGGAATTAACGAACGAGGCGAATGCGCGTCGACTTGCGTACGCACGGAGAACTGTTTAATTAGCTTAGTAAAACAAATCGAAAGGTATTGTTTTACTGAGAATCCTTCCGTCCCGTTTCTTAGATCTTGGATGCTTTACCCAGGGCCGCTCTGCAAAATCCGGTGCGCGTATCTTGGTTAATTTGACACGGACGTGTTTCTTTGAATAAAGGGACGCACCATAATTTTATTGAATCACTGGTTGCAGTGTTCTGCCTGCCTTCCTGTTTCTCTCTCTCTCTCTCTCCCTCCCTCCCTCCCTCCCTCCCTCCCTCCCTCCATCCCTCCCTCCCTCCCTCCCTCCCTCCCTCCCTCCGTCCGTCTGTCTGTCTGTCTGTCTGTCTCTCTCTCTCTCTCTCTCTCTCTCTCTCTCTCTCTCTCTCTCTCTCTCTCTCTCTCTCTCTCTCTCTCTCTCTCTCTCTCTCTCTCTCTCTCTCCTCTCTCTCTCTCTCTCTCTCTCTCTCTCTCTCTCTCTCTCTCTCTCTCTCTCTCTCTCTCTCTATAATAATTCTCAAACCGTTCCTAATCTAATCAGTAATCGAGAATCGAGAATGTGCAATAAACCCCACCAAGAAGACACCGTCTTAAAATAACCGAAAGTTAATGCGTCTACCAGAATCAGGAAATAAACATTTCTCCTTACTGTAAGATGCTTACGGATGCACAAAGGCATCGGAGCGCGGACGTGGGCGGGTGACTAGAAACGTTTGGTATGCAATGAACAACTGCCCCGGCGCTTCGGGAACACCGAAACCAGGCTCAGCTTCCGAGCGTCGTGTACGGGCCTCGCAGAAATATGACGACACACGACCGCGGCTGTTATCGGACGGCGGATACGCGCCGGAAATCGGAAAGCGTCGGCCACTTGCCGCGCGCATTACAAGCGACCGAGCGCAGTCTTGCAAGTCGAATGGTCAATAATGATCTTCGAAAATAAAACGATGCTCTGCCAAAGTAGCTCATGTGAACCGAGGTGACACTGAACGGCAATGAATTGGAGGTGTTGATTAGGTTAGCCTTAGTATACCCATCGGACACCTTGCCGTCCCTGCGCAGACGTCCTGTCCGCCGAGACCCGGCCGCGTTCTGCAATGCGAAGGCGGCGAGAGGCTTTCGTTGGTTCCATTCGTTGTAGGCGCAGACGCAGGTAGCGCAGGCATCTGTACGTTAGGCCTTCTGGAACGCTCCAGTGGGGGCGTACATCTCGTACGAACAAATCAACTCTCAGTTCACATTTGCGATGCAGATCTGAGTACTGCCAGTCTGTCAACAAGGAGCAGACTAAATGTGCGTCAAATAAATGACTATAAAAAAAGTTTATCATCGAAACATTTTTGCAACCAACCGTCATACTGCACGAATGGCATCACGTGATGCTGGTGTTTCTAT
The DNA here is from genome assembly GCA_033239005.1 of Lamellibrachia satsuma. Taxonomy (NCBI): domain Eukaryota; kingdom Metazoa; phylum Annelida; class Polychaeta; order Sabellida; family Siboglinidae; genus Lamellibrachia; species Lamellibrachia satsuma. The sequence continues at coordinate 4,894,843 of BSQZ01000037.1, read as the reverse complement.
CACAAAGGACAACATTTTATTATACATGCTTATTGTCAAGAAGCTTTGGTGGTATGCTTATAATAATTATTATAGACACGAAATACGTGTTTATTGCGTGTCTTTACTGCATTTTACTAAGGTTCCAAATAGCCTCAAGAAAGCCTACCTTTTTGGCTGCCTGGAGCTTCGCCTTTCCCTGGATATACCATTGTTCCCTCTTCTAAAGATCCAAATAGTAAAAAAAATCTAAACAAACTATTTTAAATACTACCGCATCTTTAGGTTATAGACAAAATAAAATTGCAGAAGCCACAAAGTTGTAGTGGAATTGTGTGCGCAAGTATATCAGATATTTGTGCGTTTCAGTGCAAACATATTAAGCTACAATGATTCTGCATCGGAGCTGTCAGGTAGAGAAGTTGATTTTGGAGCGGTATACGTTACGTGTACATGCCAATAACCCAATATGCCGTGCCTATTATGGCACCGAAGTGGTGAACACAGCGGCAGGGGCGTCCACAGGTTTTTCTCCAGGGGGCCAACCAATTCTGCTGTATGATTTCGACCAGAAATCTTTACACTTACCAAAATGTCTATTTTCAATGAACAATAATAATATAAATGTACATAATTAGTTAACAAGATTTAGATGATCTACTTAACATAAATAGTAAACAATCTACTCGCCATGAAAGACCAAAATTTTACAAAAATCCAGATCCAGGGGGCATGTGCCCCCCCTTCCCTCCGGACGCCCATGCACAGCGGGCGACACGGTTGGCTAACCATCCAGCGAGCACTACGTACTACGTACACAAACCGACACGTATTCAGGCAAACGTAATTGCAGAAACGTAGAATACCATAATACGTTATGACAGAAATGAAACCGGTCAAGTAACCAATCTGTAATACATCATCTACTACATGCATCGTGCATGCGTGCGTGTGTGCGTGCAAGAATATGTACGTACGCACGCACACATCACGCACGCACGCACACACGCACACACGCACGCACACACGCGCGCACGCACGTACGTACGTACGTATGTAAGTATGCATGCATGATATTGTAATTAAACAATGGCGATAGATTGTGCGGAGTGGTATGAGGCAGAAGAAATAAGAAACGAACTGTGAAAGAAAGGTCATCGACTACTACGCCTCTACATCAAAATGTCTACACCTACACCTGTACCGTATGTAACAGAGAGTGCCACTAAAAAATCGGTTTAGTCACAAAAGATGTTGCTGGGCGGAACATTAATTGTCACCTAAGGCGCAGTTATATTATTTTTCGATATATATATATATATATATATATATATATATATATATATGTATATATATATATATATATATATATATATATATATATATATATATATATATATATATATATATATATATATATATATATATATATATATATATATATATATATATATATATATCGAAAAATAATATAACTGCGCCTTAGGTGACAATTAATGTTCCGCCCAGCAACATCTTTGTGACTAAACCGATTTTTTAGTGGCACTCTCTGTTACGAGCGTTCTATTCCCCTTTGTCGGTTGCTGTCAATATTACATAATTAACAACCGTTGGTATAAAGCCATTTACAACCATACGATTCCCATTGGATTAAAGATGGCGGAAACATGTGGCTAACAGCGCCCAAGACGGCGAGCCGGGAACTACGTTTGGGCCTAAGTTGATTTCTGAGGTAGCCCATTACTTCTGGTCGCCATTACCGACTGACTGCGACAAATGCTCTCTGTAAGTTGATCGTGTGGCTTAATTGCAGATGGTATCCCCCAAACAAGTGGCCGCCATTGCTTGTGGTGAAATATTAATGCTCATCGCACAATTTATATTAATATTAATGGCGGCCGCAGGTGACTGATTGTTTGCGAGGAAGTGGACGCGACGATTAAGCTGTGTTGATTTATTTACACGAAATCACATAACCTTGTGCTCTCACATACTCACAATGTGTGTGCGTGTGCCTGTGTGCGTGCGTGTGTGCATGAGTGAGTGTGTGCGTGAGTGAGTGAGTGAGTGAGTGAGTGAGTGAGTGTATGTGGTGATACATACAACAAACACACACACACATACACACACAAACACACACACACACACACACACCTACATGCACGCACGCACGCATGCACACACACACACACACACACACACACACACACACACACACACACACACACACACACACACACACACACACACACACACACACACACACACACACACACAAACAAACACACACACACACACACACACACACACACTCACATTCACATACATATTTGGAAATGAATGTATTCTCTTTAAATAGAGATTCCGTTTCAGAGGACGGAGATAAGGCTACAAATTATGCGATGTTCCGGTGGTGCTCGAAACCTTTCATTATACAGTGCGTTCCATTCATATAAGTGCCTCAGAATAAATGCTGTATGCATAACGGCAAGTGCCTCTAAATTAATCAGCACCTAAATCTTCCGCCTACGTCGTTAACCTAATCGGTGCAGTGAGTAGAAACCGCGGGGCATCTCGGCAAATGTGTGATGATTTAAATCCCATATGGCATGCACTAGAGCAACGTGGACACGAAACGCTGGTAATCCACAGTAGCCATTGAAAGAAGAATTTGGTTAACTGCCCGATATGCCATAGAAGACCAGAGTAGAGAATTGCATTGGTGGCCATGTTAATGTTTTGTCTTATTATAAGAAAACGTGACCATCAACAATTCTGAAAAGTGTTCACAGCAACTGCCATCATCTCATTGACATGCTGACCAAGTTTGGTCAAAATCACAGACCTCCAGCTGTTTTAAAAAGCCCCGACGTGCGATGCTCGTAAATTTTGACAAAAATAGCCATGTATTCATGCGCCCACGTTGCTCATAGCAGAACAAATCTCATAAATCCCTCCGCCTGTTAAACTCTAAAAAATGCACTATTTCACAGCCAATAGCTTCTACAAACTAACCTGTGAATATGCCTGCTCAATTGCACTTATGTCACATCATATGAATTGTTTAAATTCACATGTCACAATTTAATACGCCCTACATTCGTGAAACAATAAACAGGAAGGTCAGCAGTAGTCTTACCCCTATAGCCATAGCACGCCACGCCACGTGTACGCATAGGTGGCGTTCTCCTGCATAGGGGAAACCGGGGCTAGTTGTGTTCAGGGACACGTTGTTACTAGGACTGCAACAATACAGCGAACTAATTATACAATAGACGATGTGGCGATGCAATACTTCTTTCTTCTTCTTCCCCTTGCTCCCTTGCTCCCTTGCTCCCTTGCGGGGTGGGGTCCATGTCACTTGGTAGCTTCCTCCCCTTGCTCCCTTGCGGGGTGGGGTCCATGTCACTTGGTAGCTTCTTCCACTTTCGTTGTTAACTCTCTCCATCTCCCTCTGTCTGCGATGATCTTCCACTCTTGGCCGTTCGTACCTGCCCTTTCAAGATCCCGTTTGACACAACCTTTCCATCGCAGCTTTGGTCTTCTTCACCCATTCTTTGCACGTCTCCTGCCCATCTCATTCTGCTTCCGACTACTTTCATCTTTAGGTGTTCTTTCATGCATATCTCTTCTCGCAATTCCTTCATCTTCCCTCTATCTTCTTGGGTTACTTTGCATATTCTTCGGACCCAGTTATTTTCTGCTATATGTATCTTCTCCTGTCTCTCTGTCAGTGCCAGTGTCCCAACCTGTATATACAGGCTAGTACCACGCAGGTTTCCAACACTTTTCCTTTTAGTTGTTTCTTCAGTTTTCTGTCCCACATAATGCCTTCCACTCTCCTCCATGCTGCTGCTCCTGCTTCCACTCTCCTCTGTATTTCCTTACTACTTCCTCCATCCTCACACACTGTACCGCCCAAGTATACAAAACTGTTCACTTGTTTAATGGTCTTTCCCTCAAGAACTTCATGTAGGTCCATCTCCTGTTCGCCTATCCACATTACTTTGGTCTCCGGTCTCCACATTCATTCGGAGGCCATGTTTTCTAAAGGTGTTATTCCATTCTTGCGATGCTTTCTGTAGGTCCTCTTTGTTAACAGCCACCACTGCTAGGTCATCTGTATATAGTATCTTCTTACGTTCTTCCTGTTCAGATACCTTTCCACTAATCAGGCTCATCACCATAATGAACAGCAGCATACTCAAAACACTTCCCTGTCTAAGCCCTACTCCCACTCCAAATTGTTCTGATGTTTCTCCTTCGATTCTCACCACCGCTGTTGTCTCCTTGTACATTTCCTCAACCATTCTGACCTCTGCCTCTCCAACCTCCATCCATCTCATGACTGCAAGTTCTCTCGGCACGGTGTCAAATGCCTTTTCGAGATCGACAAAACCGAATGCTACATCCTTTCTAAATTCTCTCCTCTTCTCGATAATTTGTCTGATGGCAAACAAATCCATCATCTACTCTTCTTCCTTTCCTAAATACCAGCTGATTCTCTCCGATTTTATCCCCACTATATGCCTCACCCTCGCACCTAGTATCCTTTCATCAATTTCAGGGCTTGGCTCAGTAATGTGATGCCTCTGTATCTCCCTGGGTCATGGATGCCCCCTTTCCCCTTCCATATCGGCACAATCCCTACTAAGTGACATGGCATATAATTGGGGGTCATTTAGTCGAAATACTACGCAAAATGGCGATGCAATACTATCGATAGTAAATTAAACCATCGACAGTTCTCGTCGATAGTACTTTGAACTATCGATAGTAAATATACTACGATAGACGGAAAAAGCAGTTCAGCAGGGTATTTGTCTCACTGCAAACACAGAAATAAACATGCTTTTGCAAATATATAGGACCATTTTATTTATTCATCGACCTAACATCAACAACCGTCGATTAGAACAGCGTCATTCACGGGTTCAACATTTTTAAACAACTACCTCCAAGGCCACACGATGGCGCCACCCATCAATTATGATGTTGGACTGTTCGCAGATATTATCGCAAAGGTAAAACTATCGCTGATAGTCACTCCTGGTTGTTACAGAGTCGTTTTACGCAAATATAGCACACATATGGAGATACCATCGACAGTAGTTGGTTGGAAGTCCACCAGCGGACACACTGTCCAAAAATCGGGAGTTAAGAAGACGAATCAATAAGCTGTGGACAAAAACGACTTTTTAGCCACCGCATGCTAATTTTTTTGTTAGGCCCACATAATATCATCTCACCCAGCCAGTTTTGATGTTTCGTGAATGGTACTTGACGCACATATACTATATAGTGTAAGGAGTTATGTCAAGTAGAAATTAAACTGAAATTCAAGATTTGTTATCATCCACGTGCGTGTCAACTGCAAAGAAATTGTGCTTTGGGACAAGTTGTTACAATTGTATTGGGGCAAGTCGTTACAGCTGTAACAACGCTCGGGCGGCTCGTACCGATGGCTCAGACAGCGAGTTGTGTGCTGAGAATGACTGAAAGAACAAAATGTTGTTAACCACGACGTGTGAACGCTTTGTTTCACATAATAATGAAGCCTAGCCTAGGCAACCGACACATTCCTATTTGAGCAATTACTAAATATTGCATGATCAGTGGCGGTTTTTTTTTGGGGGGGGGAGGGCGGACATTGAGCCATGGCCCTTTTGGCTTAAATTTTCGATTATTTCTTGCATGCAACCTGTCGCGCCACTACGTGGTATCATAGCAAACTAAGGTCGCCTCCTTTGCCCGCCTCCCCCCCGCCGCGAGATACTAGATTCGTCACTGTGCATGATTAATTGAAATGTGGATGTTCGTGCGTGTGTGCGAGAGTGCGTGTGTGTGAAAGTGCGTGTGTGTATTATTCAATCAAGTAGAAATCACATTGCAGATATATTATTGCCATTCACTGTGTCATACTCCATTCAATAATTTACATTTAATTTACAATTGTTTTTATGTAAAAATCCGGGGAATGTGTCCCCTATGGTATCCAAAAAGGAAAACCTTCATATATGAAGCTGTGAACACCTACATGTTTTTTTCCCACTAACGGGGCTAGTTGTTACAGTCGACCGTGCGTTCTTGGGAGACTTCACATATCTAGCTAACTATAATGTGGAATATCATTGGTATGGTACATTGTATTAATACGAATAATAAATGTAATGTATACGTTAACAGAAATAATGCATCTAACATACTTTCCACACAAAAAAGTGACTTTAACTGAAAAGTGCAACAACTAGCACAGGTCTCCCCTACATATTAAGCCACCCAGCATCGGCTCGGTTTGATGAGAGGTTAAATCACATCGGCTAGGTTTGATGAGAGGTTAAATCACATTGTTTTTGTACGGCTGATTTGAGTCCATTGAAGTCAGACAAAATAAACAAGCTGCGGATCTGAGATTGTACTGTTATTATGATCATCGACCAGTTGAGACATAATGAAATAACAACGAATCCGAGCACTCCATATTAAACTTACAACACGTTTTGCTAATTGCATTGATATATGGTTGTTGCAGCTGTTGCATTGTGAGATAAACGATATTTTTGTTGTTGTTGAAGGTTTTATATTATTGGTTGTGATATACAACTCGTGCCTAGTTTTGTAAGATGCGTCATAAAGGCTGATTATCATGATTGTGCGATGCACTATCATGGTTTATTGTCTATATTTGCATAGTACGATACTAAATCAAACTACTACATACTAAATCAAACATGTCTGTCCACGCGTTAGCATATGTGTTACGCGTTAACTCACATTACAGTCAAGTTTGTCATCACTGCATTTTTTTTCATGTGTATCATTGTCGTCTACGTCATTAATGTCAATGCCAGTGTCATTAATAACGTCGACGACAAAGATGTCAAAACCAGTGTCATGACTGTCATCATCATTAACAGCGTCACCGTTGCTACCACCTGAAATGCAAACTAGTAATATGAGAATTGTTGTGTCAGTACTATTTACATTTGTGCAAAAAAAATTATATTCAATATTAATGTAGTCATCGTCATCACTATCGTCTTATCGAGGCAATCGCCATCTTTGTCTTCGTTACGTCATCAACACGTGGTCTTCTCGCGCATCATTACTTCTTACACCCGACGGAACCAGCGGTGGCGCAGCGGGTGGGGGTGTGGCAGGAAGTGGGAGGCTGGCCCTAAAAAATGGTGGGAGGTTGGCTCCCAAAACAAGTGGGAGATGGGAGGTTGAGACCCCTGCCTGGGCGATGCGGTTAGCACCGGATAGCGGAAACATTATCGATGGCTGGAGTTGGTTTGATGAGCCCTGGGTGGGAATACCCGTCGACAGCTACGTCCTGACGGCGTTGTTTCGTGCTAAGTGGCAAGTACATTGCACAGAGCCGAGTCTGTCCTGCACGTATCAGCGTAGCTTTCGTCAATGAATCGTGGCGTCGATGTGTGAGACGATATTTTAACAAGACTACTATCCACGCAACGAGCTCCGCGTTGCAAGTGGACAAGGAAGGCGTTGGTGTTTTGGCTTACACGTTCACATTGTCAGTGTTTACACAATCAGTATATAATTTCTTCCAGTCATTTTGTCTAGTTTATCTACCTTCCTCAAACAGTTGGTCTCCTCTTAAACTTCATGCCATAATGCGCGAAATGTATGACCTATGTTTGCTTCGAGTGATGTGATGTTTTGTGTAAATACGGATTATTTGATATTTCAAAGGTTATCCTTATTTATAGCCAATCCGCATTTGTGGATTAACACTGAATTTGCATTAAACATTTGAACCGTTGTCGAGTGATGCTTCATGTGATTTAAACATGGCGCTGTGGACGGTGGTTACTGTGACCAGTATTCACAATGACTGTTAACGTGTAATGCTCATAGACAAGTGATATATAATCAGTTGATAGGCATAGCAGCATTTAATCGTGATCATGAGCAATCTTGCCAGCTTTGGTAGGGCGGGGGCGAGACGCCTGGCGAGGAGTGAACCAACGGGGAGACGTTCGTGGGAAACCGCGAAGACGAACCCGACGGGAAATGCTGACGGGATATCTTGCCACGTCCCCAGATCCCAGCTTAATTTTCACATCCCGGCGTCTATGAAAATATATCTGGATCGCCAACAACGTCCGCACGCCGCCGTGGGCTGCATTATAAAGGTGGCCGACTACCCAGCGATCGAGGTATCTGCGCAGTGGTCTGCGCATCATTGTTAGGACAACGATCAAACCAACACAATAGTTATGTTATCGATTGAAACTACGTCCATAATGCCAACAGTAAACACGAGTGATACATAAGGACCGAAGCAATTATAAATCAAACACTATACATGTGGTGCCTCTCGCGGATTAGTCAAAAGGAAGTAAGGGAGGGAGGAGGGAGGGAGGGAGGGGGAGAGGGAGGGGTAGAGTGGGAGGGAGGGAGAGAGGGGGAAGGACGGGGGGAGGGAGGGATGGAGGGAGGGACGGAAGGAGGGTGGGTGGGAGAGGGGAGGGAGGGAGGGAGGGAGGGAGGGAGGGAGGGAGGAAGAGAGAGAGAGAGAGAGAGAGAGAGGGAGGGAGAGAGAAGAGAGAAAAAAAACCAGATTGAAACAGAGGAGACCGAATGAAAGGAGACAAGGGAAGACAGAATGAACAGTTTTCCTCTCCATATAAAGACAGTATCATCCTTAGACACGTTTTCAAAAGAGACTTTTAAAGACACAACGTTTTCGCAAGGCTTGCGACGAGTAGCGATTAGTTTACATATGCTTCTTGTTTTTGTCAAATTTATTACTAGTTATTTAACACTTTCGTTTTTCTTTTTTAAATATTAAATATGCACATATGTCATGTTTTAACTAATTTATTATCAAACACATTAATTTTATAACCTGTGTATTTTAAGTGCCTCTGGATGGACCTTGTCCATATACACGGCGAATTGCACGTGCACTTATTAACATTATTATATTATATGTAACGTTATACAACTGTTAATTTAACTCTATTAAATGCGTTTTTTTATTCCCCTAAGCAGTAATTTCAGTAACTTTAATTTAGCGTGTTTTACGTGGCTTGTCCTATACTAACTAGGAAACAGTTCCACAATCATATCACCTGAAATGTTGCTCATTAACCGACTTTCATTGACCTTTTCTGTCACTATTTCTGTGACACTGTTATAACTTACGCAGTTAATAGGGTCTGCAATCATAAAACACTGCAGTAAACGTATACATCGCAATAAAGATGTGCAGACGATGGTAGCGATACATCATGCATGACTACTTTTGCAATCAGATTAGTAGCAATAATTATTTTAATTTCACATTACAAACATATCATTTACGGGATTATGTCTGTTTTGTCCAATCAGCCAATCCCATTTATTTACTGCCCGGGGTCATCACCTACGTCATTTCCATGGTTACTACAACGGGCGCCATCGTCTCAAGTTTTACACCAAATAACCCAGGAGTTTTGTAGGGTTTGTACATATCTACGGGGCTATTTTAGTAATACTAAATTGATATGGAAAATGTAATATTAGTTTAAAGCTCTTGTATGAGTATTCATTGCATATTTTCCAATCCTTGTAGTTGTCAATGTCCTCGTGTTTGTAGTTGGGTTTAGGCTATGGCAGTTTTTTTCGGTAGTTGCCTACACCTACTACATTTTCGTTTGTGTGTGTTGCCGTGTGGCAGCGTGTGCGTGCGTGCGTGCGTAGGTGCTTAAGTGCGTAGGTGCGTAGGTGCGTGCGTGCTACTTACAACGCCTCTGTCAACGTGTCTGTCAAAGTGCAAATAGTATCACACACATGCCTGGCGACTGAAAACGCGTCTGTCAAAGTGCAAAGAGTATCACAGACATGTATGGCGACTGGCAACGCGTCTGTCAAACTGCAAAGAGTATCACAGACATGTATGGCGACTGGCAACGCGTCTGTCAAAGTGCAAAGAGTATCACAGACATGTATGGCGACTGGCAACGCGTCTGTCAAACTGCAAAGAGTATCACAGACATGCCTGGGGACTGGCAACGTGTCTGTCGATGTGCAAAGAATCCATAAAGATACCTGCTCGACTAACGAAAAGCCTGCAAACAGCCAAATTCCATTCAACTCAATTAGTCAACACAATCATGTTGACTGTTTCTCCGTAGGTCGGGTTAATCCAATCCTAACATAGCTACGACGTTTAATACCAGCCGTTGTCTCAATGATTTCATTAATCCCGCTGGCGACACGCCTCCATATTAGATCATGTTATATAACATATTAGATTAACGCGTAGATTAAAGCTTACTTATTAGATTACCGCCGGCTTCAGGCTGCCGACTCGTAAATATCCTGACTACGTCGGTTAACGTGATTGCCCGGACATTGGACGCAGAGGTGCCTTCACATTGTTTGTCGGTATTTCATCCGTCTCAACGAACCGATGAGAACGAATCAACAGTACAATAAATTTGCCTGAGCCATCTGGAAATACACTGAAATGTGTGTGTGTGAAAGTATTAAAATTGCTTTTAGATTTAGAGTTAGGATACGTTTTACCGTACTGCCCGGTGTAAGACTGCCGGTGTAAGACTGCACATGGACCCTCGTGGTAAATGGACCCGTGTGTGTGTGTGTGTGTGTGTGTGTGTGTGTGTGTGTGTGTGTGTGTGTGTGTGTGTGTGTGTGTGTGTGTGTGTGTGTGTGTGTGTGTGTGTGTGTGTGTGTGTGTGTGTGTGTGTGTGTGAGTGCGTGCGTGCGTGCGTGTGTGCGTGTTTGCGTGTGTGCGTGTGTGCGTGTGTGTGTGTGTGTACTGATGACCAGAATATGACACCACTATCATTCCGCAGAATTGCACTACTTTTGGGTTGCAGTGCAACATATTCGATGACGCAACTAGTGAAATTGGCTACGCGTAGTAATATCCAGCAACTTTGTGGCAAGAACAAAACAGAAGAAATTGGTGCGCCACCTAGTGAGTACGAATTTCACACAGTAATAGCATTCAGTAGTTAGGCAGCAGCAGACAGCGTGAGTTAATAGCTAAACAGCAGGCATTGATCCGTGTAAATCGGACACGTCTGGAAAAGGCTACACATTCTGCCAACATCGACTTTCTGCTAAATCGATGATGGCGACGACTCTAACAGTTCCGTTGGCGATCGTCGTCTTTATTCTCGACTTATCAACGGCACCGAGACTAAGAAATACCCTGGAATAGCTAGACTAGGCACCACAGCCAGATACAGTTGGAGAGAGGAGAAGAAAGAGGGAACGAGAGAGAGGGGAGAGGAAAGAGAGAGAGGGGAGGGGGAAACAGAGACAGGGAGAAAGGGAGAGAGAGAGGGAATATAGAGAGGGAGAAAAGAGAGATAGGGAGAAAGAGAGAATGCGATAGAGAGGGGTAGAGGGAGAAAGAGAGAGGGGGAGAGGGAGAGAGAGGGGGGAGAGATATGGAGAAAGAGAGAACGAGATAGAGAGGGGGAAAGGAAGAGGGAGGGAGAGGGGGAGAGAGAAAGAGAGAGAGAGAGAGAGAGAGAGAGAGAGGGAGGGAGGAAAAGAGAGATATGGAGTGAGGGGGAAAGAGATGGAGAGAGAGGTGGAAAGAGAGAGGGGGAGGAAGTGACAGAGAGACGTCGATGACATCTGACTACTATTTTCCCGTAACGCAGTTTTCCCCACTTACAGTTTCTTTTTGCAGAAAACCAACACGGAAGACGTTCGACGTCATTATTCGCTTAAACCAATCAGCCACTGTCTACCTGAACCCGGAAATAAAATAATGGTATGTGCCCCCCCCCTCCCATTGTCCAGTTCATTGTCGGCGGCAGTCGGAAGTTGCCATCAGAGAGGAAACATCAAAGTTGGTTCTCTGTGCACAGACTCCAGTAAAATCTAGGCTGACACGTAAGGTGAAACCAAAGGCATTGTTTTGGGCCTTTGCATCTATAAGAGTACCTAAAACTGGTCTATCTTCGAAGAGGCTGACATAATCATCAGTGTTTGCAATTTTGACCAATCAGTGGTGATCAGCCACTTAACCCCAAATGCGCCTGTGACGTAGGCGCTGTTTATCGCAATAATTTTTTGAGTGGCTGAGATGTGTAGTTACATTTTTATTTGCTTTTAGAATGGATTTACACGCAGCAAAATGTACTGTGCAGCATTCGGATGTAAATATGATTCAGCGAGGTATAGAGATTTGTCTTTTTTTATTTCCACTGGAAAAACAGACAGTATTGAAGCAACGGATTCACAATTGCTGGCGGGCTGGTTAGAAGCCCACTCGATATGCTAGACTTTGTTCGGCCCATTTTGAAGAATCGTGTTTTGAAGTTGATATATTTTCGTCAACTAATGGGTCAAGATCCTTCATCCGGCGACGGATAACGTTAAGGCCTGAAGTCGTCTGTGTCTATGATCAGGCGTTTAAAGTTGGAGTTGTGGGAAACCTAGTCAGCACTCTTGACGTAGGATTCTGAACAAATATGGCGCTGCTGTTAAACAGATTTTCGGTGTTCAACGAGGTATATTTACTTAACCACATGCGTGATATTCTTGATTATAGAAAATACATTTGGTTTCACTTTAACCAACTTTATACTCTATAAAACAGTGAGCCGGGACTACATAGTTTCTTGACGTTTATAAGGCAACCACGTTCGGCTGACTATTATAAATCGCAGACTTGAACTGACTCGAAGCGAAGGCTTCGAGTCTGGAGTTGACGTAAGCAGACGACGCATGTAATATGAGTATGACCTTTACAACTGATATTTGATTCGCCGGAAATGCAATGAATTGCTTTGATTAATATCAGCCGATTATCCAATCCGTTACCCACAACAGAAACGATGATGGTCTAAGACGCTAATGTAGGCCTACGCCGTTGTTCCGATTCAACCTTCTCACTTATCAAATTGCACTGAACGCATGTCCCCCGTATATATTCATTCAGTTTGGAAATTAATATAACTGCAATTTTAATTTACTTGCAAAATCTGATCGTGTTCACGGGTGGATTCCGGGGGTGTCCATCAGGTGCCCGGGCACAACCCCCTTTATTACGGGCGGATTTTTCATCTCGTTAGAAATAGCTGCCGAGACACCACCAGGTGGCGCCTTCCTGCACTTGTTCATCAGATGACGACATTTATAACGTTCATACTCGTTGCCACCAGTACAGCCATTTGTCCCCTATCGTTCTGATTTGCTCCCCGTCCTACCTTGTCTTCATAGTACCAATTACTAAACACAGATGGATTGTTGTTGTCAGTAGTGAATCTCCAATGATGAGCAGCGGTTGTCAGGCTTGCAAATTAGTGTCAGAGACAATCGCCTCCAGCTGCAGCCCGTGCGTATTAAAGACGGATATTGTCCGTGACAAGCAGACTATCGCTATGGGATGACACCGCCATGGCGCCACCCGTCTGGACATCGGTGAGAGTCACAATATAAAACAAAGGGCAGTTCAGCTTTGTCCTGATCATAGAAAAACAGAAGAAGGTTTTCTTGTGTTACTCCGAATTTCCACGCGCAGCCATCGCCGAGAAAGGCCGAACAACTTGGCTTGGACTGCCAAAGCACGATCACAGAGTCGGTGTCCGAGGCCAGTCGCGCGACGTTCGTGGGCTATTTGAAGATCCAATAAGTTAATCGTTGCGATGGACAGCATGTGTTCGCACAGCTCCACCCTGCTGGTGATGATCGACGTGTTCGACCTTGATTGAATTTTCAAGACAATGTATTTTTTTTGCAAAAAAAACATGAATTTAGGAAATGTGTTACAAATAAAAATTCATGTTATTTCATATGTATTTACGTATTTACTATGCACAATCTATTGTAATTCACAATTATTTATAGTGGTCCCTCTTATAAGGAGGCCCCAGTCAAAAACCGTCATCCTCACCATCACCAGGTCACCTTGCCATGCAGCAAATAAAGCTTTCACATGATAATTCCCCTTCCTATGAGGCTACTGCAGCCTTGCAGAAGAGTGGCCTTATAAGAGAGTGCTACTGTGCGTGCGTGCGTGCGTGCGTGCGTGCGTGCGTGCGTGCGTGCGTGCGTGCGTGCGTGCGTGCGTGCGCGCATGCTGTAGAAATTTGAACAATAAGTCTTGCCACCTAGTGTCATGTTTAGGAAACTGGGCGCCCCCCTTTTTTATGTTATATAATATAAATGATAAACTTTGACTTAGTCTAGTCTAACACATTGGCCGTCAAAGTGTGTATAATGAACCGCATTTTAGAGATATAATTTGACCGTTGTCTGTTTATGAATTTCGACATCGCCGTTCAACATGCAAGGTAAACATTATATTCGGGTCGAAATATTCAGATTAAACAGACGGCGGTCAAAACAATTATTTTAATTGTGGTTCGTATAGCACATTTGAGCGGGAAAGCTGCTAGAATAGATACAGTGTGTAGTATATAACATAATGTTAAGTTAAAACGACCCGACCATGTAGCTTTATAGTAGACGCTCGATGTCAAACAGCCCAGCCAGTAACACCACCAAAATGCAAAATACATTAATCAAACAACAGACCAGATTGAAGAAACCAAATCTATCTTCGACATATACCGTTATTTCTACTCGCTTGGTTGAAGAAGCCATATTTCATGGACGTTATTACGCGAGTGATAAATCAAGCCGTTCCGCCAATTGCATGTTTGCGTCCAACGGTAGCTTCATAAAAACTGACGTTAATTTGTGACCACCGTCTATCGTTATCCTTTTTGCAGTAGACAACACAAAAATAATCGTTGCCTTTTCATAGTTCCATGAAACTAACAAAATAATTACTCTGGGTCAAACTGCGAAAACGCGTAAACGAAGGCGCCCAATGAAATGAAAAATGAAAGATTTAAAAACTGTCGTATATTGACTGACTGTTTGTTGCTACAATTTTTTCTTTAAATTCTACTTTATACAGACTGAATGCACAGTGGAGACCGGGGCTAGTTGTATACAGGGGCACGTTGTTACATAGGGGAGACCGGGGTTAGTTGTATACAGGGACAAGTTGTTACATAGGGGAGACCGGGGTTAGTTGTATACAGGGACACGTTGTTACATAGGGGAGACCGTGGCTAGTTGTATACAGGGACACGTTGTTACATAGGGGAGACCGGGGCTAGTTGTATACAGTGGCACGTTGTTACATAGGGGAGACCGGGGCTAGTTGTATACAGGGGCAAGTTGTTACATAGGGGAGACCGGGGCTAGTTGTATACAGGGACAAGTTGTTACATAGGGGAGACCGGGGCTAGTTGTATACAGGGACAAGTTGCTACATAGGGGAGACCGGGGCTAGTTGTATACAGGGGCAAGTTGTTACATAGGGGAGAACGAGGCTAGTTGTATACGGGGGCACGTTGTTACATAGGGGAGACCGTGGCTAGTTGTATACAGGGACAAGTTGTTACATAGGGGAGACCGTGGCTAGTTGTATACAGGGGCAAGTTGTTCCACAGGGGAAACCGGGGCTAGTTGTATACGGGGACAAGTTGCTACACAGGGGAGACCGTGGCTAGTTGTATACAGGGATAAGTTGCTACATAGGGGAGACCGTAGCTAGTTGTATACAGGGGCACGTTGTTACATAGGGGAGACCAGGGCTAGTTGTATACGGGGGCACGTTGTTACACAGGGGAGACCGTAGCTAGTTGTATACGCGGGCACGTTGTTACATAGGGGAGACCGGGGCTAGTTGTATACGGGGGCACGTTGTTACATAGGGGAGACCGTGACTAGTTGTATACAGGGACAAGTTGTTACATAGAGGAGACCGGGGCTAGTTGTATACAGGGGCAAGTTGTTACATAGGGGAGAACGAGGCTAGTTGTATACGGGGGCACGTTGTTACATAGGGGAGACCGTGGCTAGTTGTATACAGGGACAAGTTGTTACATAGGGGAGACCGTGGCTAGTTGTATACAGGGACAAGTTGTTACATAGGGGAGACCGCGGCTAGTTGTATACAGGGGCAAGTTGTTCTACAGGGGAAACCGGGGCTAGTTGTATACAGGGACAAGTTGTTACATAGGGGAGACCGGGGCTAGTTGTGTACAGGGACAAGTTGTTACACAGGGGAGACCGTGGCTAGTTGTATACAGGGGCACGTTGTTACATAGGGGAGACCGGGCTAGTTGTATACAGGGACAAGTTGTTACATAGAGGAGACCGTGGCTAGTTGTATACGGGGACAAGTTGTTACATAGGGGAGACCGTGGCTAGTTGTATACAGGGATAAGTTGTTCCACAGGGGAAACCGAGGCTAGTTGTATACAGGGACAAGTTGTTACATAGGGGAGACCGGGGCTAGTTGTATACAGGGACAAGTTGTTCCACAGGGGAAACCGAGGCTAGTTGTATACAGGGGCAAGTTGTTACAACGTCGTTTTACGAAAACATAGCACACATGGATATACCATCGACAGTATTTGGTTGGAAGTCCACCAGCAGACACTGACACTGTCCAAAGTCGGGAGTTAAGAAAACAACATTAATGAGGTGTGGAAGCAACTTTACTTTTTAGCCACCTAAACCTTTTGTTGATACACCCACATAACATCATCTCACGCAACCACTTTTTCGTTTCGTGCATGAAATTTGAAAGATGTCTACTATATAATATAAGGGGTTATGTCAAATAGAAATTAAACTGAAATTCTGGATTTGTTATTGTCCACGTGCGTTCAACTGCAAAAATTGTGTTTGGAGCAAATTGTTACAATTGCATTCGGGCAAGTTGTTACAACTGTAACAACGCTAGGGCGGCTCGTATCGATGGCTCAGCCAGCGAGTCGTGTGCTGATAATGACTGAAAGAACAATATTTATTTAACCACGAATTGTGAATGTTTACTTAACTTGTGAAGCTTGGCATACTGGTTTATAACAAGTACTGTAACTGCTAGCACCGTAAAAAAATTAACAAATATCTCCGGGTTTCACATAGATGAAAAATTGTTGGACTCTCGATAAACCAATGGCTTCCTTGTCCACTTGTCATCTGGGTGTTTTGACTTGGATGGCAATATTGTTAAATCTTGTTAAATTGTTATGGCACAGCAATATTTGAGCAATTAATAAACATTGCACGATACGTTGAAATGTGGATGTTCGTGTGCGTGTGCGTGTGCGCGTGCGCGTGCGTGTGCGTGTGAGTGTGCGTGAGTGCGTACGTGTGTATCATTCAATCAAGTAAAAGTCGCATTACATATATATTGTCATTCACTATTTCATACTCCATTCAATAATTTATATTCCATTCACAATTGATTGTTGTTATGTAAAAATCCGGCGAATGAATGTCCTTTGGTAAAGCTGAAAAGTTTAAAACTGCTTCCAAGACTGATTTAGCTGTAAATCCGGTTCATTGGTGGCCAAATATGTAGTGTGTGAACAGCTTATGTAACATCCGCAGTCGATTTAATTTTTAAAAATGCCTATTTTTGTTTCAAATCATCGAAAGAATTGAATTTAGTTGTTAGATCTGGTAAGGATAAAAATAGTGGATATCCAAAACGGTAAACACTGTGTGGGTCAATGCTGATCATAGGCGTGACTTTTATTTTTCAGCATTTTTAATTTCACTTCAGTAAATGCTTGAACAAGCATTAACTAATTTAATAGTTTGTTTAATGATTTCACAGAAACTACATACAAAAGTTACACAAACGAGCTAGCATGTTGTATTGGATACTATGTAGGTTTGTTTTTTCGCAAACTTAATTTTAAATGAGACTAGCAAAACAATCGAATTGATTAAGCACCTTTAATATATGAAGCTGTAAACACCTACATTTTATGCACACTGTGTATAAGTAAGTATATAATATTATGTGCATAATCCAATGATTGTGTCGTTGACCATACACGCCGACAGTGGCGCCACTCACGATATCACCACTGCCGGGCGGTTTGCGGAGTAATATAAACGATTGGATGACATTGTTGTTTACAACTCGTTGACATTTATGCACTTGAGATAGGAGTGCCTACGTAAAATAGTTCCACACAAAAACGAGCGTTGTTGCGTTTCTAGTCCAAAAGCAACACAAAATACTATACGCAACTGCATGCAATTGAAATTGAGAAATTTGTGACAAATGTTAGCAGTTGACCACATGAAATAACGATGTGTAAAATCTGTAAATAAATGTGGGTTGTGGCAGGGGTGATACGATGCGTGTTCACACATGCGCGGAGGTTGGTCGTTGGCATATTATTAATTTTACACAAAGTATTCATTTGGTGCGAATCCACACACAATCACAACACATACATCTCGTCTATATAATGTGCGTGTCCTACATCCCCGTGTCGCGACTGTCCCGTCGACACATTCCGAAAATAATTGGATTTAGTCTGCGATACAGCAACCGTCGAACAGATCCAGTTATTGGACATAACCGCCAACGTAGACTTAATTTGCGACGACCTTACGTTCTGTACGCGCACAGCGTAAAATAAGGTTACCTTACAATACGGAGGCGACCACCGTGAAACAAGATTCCACACAACGACTGCCACGGCTAAATGATTTGATTTTGCACTAAAACAGCTGACAAAGCATGCGGCGAATTCCACTCTGGTGTATGTGTTGGTGTCTCCCACGTTGTTGCTATCTATCGTATATAACGCTGTCCGTGGACACTATCACAAGCTCGCTATAGCAACATTTCTGCAACGTACTTCTTTAAATAATTGAGATGCTAAGGGGCCATCCATAAAGTACGTCACGCTCAAAGGAAGGGGTGTCAGAGTAAGCGTCACGGAGCGTTACATGGGGGCGTTTTGGCGATCGTTCGTTCTTTATTAAAAATGTTTTTCTTGCTCGTCTAGCTGTTAATATCAGACCGATAGCAGTGATTGCAATGCCAGTCTTTGGCTATAATATTATTTCAACGAAATTCGAAAGGAAAAGGAACGCGGATTCTACCATGCGTCAGTGAAGTATGTAATGAAACGCCAAAAGACTACAAACTTGGTGAAAATAGATGTATGCATATTAGGTGTGTGGAGGGGTGTCTTAAAACGAACGTAGTCTTTGGGGGAGTGTGCATGCCCGCGCTACGAAGCGTGACTAAGGGGTGGGGGGGGCTCAAAAAGGTATAAAAAAAATAGCGTGACGTACTTTATGGATAGCCCCTAATAAAATTATCTTAAATTTAAAAAGTCAGTGGCAGCGAGATATTGGTTAGGTGGTGATCTAACGATGAGTGATGATTCCACTAGAGACAGCTCGGTGATTACAAAACAATTATTTTCTACGAAGCGCCAACGGCTGGCGCATGAATGAATGATCATTAGAGTCTTGAATAAGTTCTTTTCGTTAAGGACAAACGACAGCCTTGCGTTGTTTTGACGTTCGTTTTATGTTGACGCAAAGCGATGCGTAGTTAAATAAGCCGTCGTGCTGTGCTGCAGAATTTCCCGGCGGGTCGCCAAAGGTGACATAAACGAAGCAATTTGTTGCCAATGACTTGTCGCTCGCGACTAATTGCCTCGCATAACTCGACTTTAAAGACGCCGTTTGTCCGTAGTAGCGCCGGCTATATTATAATCTACGCACTATGTGCACCGTGATATGCTTAGTGACAAGAACGAGTTGTTTGGTCGTGGGTATGCGTGACGTCTCCGATGCACTTTCTCCAATATGCAGAACATTATAAAAGACCGACCCCAGCCACGCAATAAGACAGGCAAGATGAGCCACGCAACATCATCCACGCCAAAAACAAAATGTATAAATCTCAGTACGCCATCCAGCAGTAAATAAGACCAGTAAATACTAATCCCGGAACATGTCCAAAAAACAAGACAAATATACCAAAAACGCGCGAGTTACAATCTGCAGTGTTATTGTT
>BSQZ01000037.1:4820000-4872500 GCA_033239005.1 Lamellibrachia satsuma | reverse complement strand
TTCACGAAGAGTTCGTACCGCACGAAGGAACTTATGTGGACGTTTGACGTAGATCACGTAACTCGGAACAATCGATATCCTAATCGTTGCTAACGATTAGGATATCGCCTACAAGTACCAACGATTTCTGTCTGCAAAGACAGGCCAAAAATACGCACGACACTGTTAATGACTACGACACAATCTTGCGAATGGTACTCGATAAACATGCCCCTGGCAGATTCAAGAGAGGGACAAGGCCATGCCCATGGAACAACGGAAATGTAGAAGAGGCTAGAGCCACGAGGCGCCAATGTGAGCATCGTTGGAGAACGATCAAGCTTGAAGTTCATCGGCTGCTATATGTCAAAGCTCTACATGCCTCGGCTGTGTGCATAGCCAAGGCAAAGAGTGACTAGTACCAGGACACTCTTCAGAGAGCATACTACCAGGACACTCTTCAGAGAGCTGATAACAAGTCGATGTTCCGGCTTATCTGATCCCTGGGAATTGAAAAGGAGGCAATTTACCCAGAATTTGAGTCCATTGAAGATGGTTACAGCAAGTATGCGCAACATTTCAACGAGAAGGTGCAAAAGATTCGGGCGGAGTTAGATGTGGCCCACTCCTCTAACCTAGTCAAGCGGGAGAAATCCTGTTTCAAAGAATTGCCAACATCGGGCGAGGAGATACACAAGATTGTGTCACGTTTAACTCGACCTTCTGCCAAGCAAGCAGTTTTCGCACTGCCTTCCATCACTGGTACGAGTCATCACTGCTATTACCAATAAGTCGCTTGCAGAGGGAACAGTGGCGACGTCCTTGTTCGTCCGCTGCTGAAGAAGCCATCGTTGGACCAGGACGTGCTACAGAACTACAGGGCTGCTAGAAATTTGCCATCCTGGGGCTTGTACTGTTCTCACTGTACGTCCAACCAATTGCCGAGGTCATTAGTAAGTACGGCGTAAACTTCCATTATTACGCCGATGATCTCCAGTCGATGCTTGCTTTTGCATTGAATTCTACGGCACTGCTTGACGCCCTGCGACGTCTTGAAGCCTGCTGACCCCTAATTATCTGAAATTGAATGACCATCAGAAAAGTGAGTTCATTCCAATTGTTCCAGCGTCAGCAAAACAAGTGTAGGTGGGCTTGCCATCACTGTTGGTGGAGCTCTTATCCCGGTGGTGGATAAAATGAAACCTGGACAGTCGCTTGAATATGTCTACCGACACGTCTACGATCATCAGGTCCTGATACTTCCACCTTCATTACATCAGACAGATAAATACGTTTCTGGGTAGTAAATGCGCTAATCACGTCGAGGCTAGACTAATTCGCGACATACAAAAATCCCCAGAGTGCATTGCGTAACAAACAGTGTCGGATTAACAACGTGGGGGGTCTGGAACAAAATTGTTGTGCGGAGCACGTACCGAGTGCGTGGAAGACGAAGATCGAGACACGTCGTATTGAATAGGGAAGTAAACCCTAAATATGGAGGTAAACCCTAAATATGGAGGTAAACCCTAAATATGGAGGTACACCCTAAACCGCAATGTTTATTCTAGTACGTTTGTGGGGTAAGACCACTGTTGACCTTCCTGCTTATTGTTTCACACGAATGCAGGGCGTATTAAATTGCGATATGTGAATTTAAACAATTCATATGATGTGACATAAGTGCAATTAAACAGGCATATTCACAGGTTTGTTTGTACGAGCTATTAACTGTGAAATAGTGCATTTTTTAGAGTTTAACAGGCGGAGGGATTTATGGGAATTTTTTGCTATGTGCCACGTGGGCGCATGAATACATAGCTATTTTTGTCCAAATTTATCGGTATCGCACGTCGGGGCATTTTAAAAGAGCTGAAGGTATGTGATTTTGAAAAAAAATTGTCAGCATGTCAATGAGATGATGGCAGTTGCTGTAAAAAA
The DNA here is from genome assembly GCA_033239005.1 of Lamellibrachia satsuma. Classification (NCBI taxonomy): domain Eukaryota; kingdom Metazoa; phylum Annelida; class Polychaeta; order Sabellida; family Siboglinidae; genus Lamellibrachia; species Lamellibrachia satsuma. Next base: position 4,870,580 of record BSQZ01000037.1, on the reverse strand, counting down.
ATGTCTGAATTTGTTATGGTCACGTTTTCTTATAATCAGACAAAACGTTAACATGACCACCAATGCAATTCTCTACATGGGTCTGACCCCTTGAGCATTAGCACATGATTGCCGACGACGACACACAAAAAAACACAGTGTGTGATGACAAACAAGAAGATATAGCGTACAATAAGACTTACAGTAAACAATGACAAACCAGAAAAGACAACACAGCATCAAATAGACACCGTACTCCAGTTCTCCTGAGCAAACAAAGATTGACCTCCACCAATTACTTTCCACCAAGAAATATTAGTTAGCAACGTTTCTAGAGATGTGATCGTGTGAATAGCCAAATCTGATTGTTCATCTGTTGAACTTTCTCTCAAACACTAATGAACTGCGTTTTGGCAGCACTGAAATTGGATAAAAGATTTTCAAGACTAATCCGACGCATGATGTACCATTCCGTATTGAGCATAGTTAGATGCACATCCTTGATCAGTTTCTTTTTCAACTTGGGAAAAAGACAGCGGCAGTAGCATATAATGAAGAGGATATGACGTCATTGTTATAAAATATACATAGTAAAGTAGATGCACAAGGTAATGACTGTGAAAATATTGTTACTATTGATGATGTTTTGAATGATATTAACCGTGTTAAAAGTAACAAATGTGATGGATGTTTCTCTCCTCCCTGTAGTAGTCCGGGGTGAGGCTGGCACCGATACCGGTCGTCGATTTATGTTTCCCCTTCTTCTGCATAACTAGTTCTGTTTTACTACAGTCTCCACCAATCGTCTCCACCCCCACCCCCCATCCCTCGCCCTCATTCTCCCCTCCCACTCCCACAAAAATTCTCTTCACGCGGTCCTCCCATCTCAGTCTCGGTCTTCCTCTTCTCCTTCTACCGTTTACTCTAAGCGCATCCGCTCTCTTCATCAATCGTAGCCCTCGGTATATACCGATCACTTTACTCGTGCTCCTCACAAACTGCGTGTTTTTCTATCTTAGCAATTCACGTCAACGGTGTGTCACGGGAATACCCCGGATGGCTTTAATGTAAGCACAATTCACGTCAACGGTGTGTCACGGGAATACCCCGGATGGCTTTAATATAGCCACAATTCACGTCAACGGTGTATCACGGGAATACCCCGGATGGCTTTAATGTAGCCACAATTCACGTCAACGGTGTATCACGGGAATACCGCGGATGGCTTTAATGTAGCCACAATTCACGTCAACTGTGTATCACGGGAATACCCCGGATGGCTTTAATATAGCCACAATTCACGTCAACGGTGTATCACGGGAATACCCCGGATGGCTTTAATATAGCCACAATTCACGTCAACGGTGTATCACGGGAATACCCCAGATGGCTTTAATATAGCCACAATTCACGTCAACGGTGTATCACGGGAATACCCCGGATGGCTTTAATGTAAGCACAATTCACGTCAACGGTGTGTCACGGGAATACCCCTGATGGCTTTAATATAGCCACAATTCACGTCAACGGTGTATCACGGGAATACCCCGGATGGCTTTAATATAGCCACAATTCACGTCAACGGTGTATCACGGGAATACCCCGGATGGCTTTAATGTAAGCACAATTCACATCAACGGTGTATCACGGGAATACCCCGGATGGCTTTAATATAGCCACAATTCACGTCAACGGTGTATCACGGGAATACCTCGGATGGCTTCAATATAGCCACAATTCACGTCAACGGTGTATCACGGGAATACCCCGGATGGCTTTAATATAGCCACAATTCACGTCAACGGTGTGTCACGGGAATACCCCGGATGGCTTTAATGTAAGCACAATTCACATCAACGGTGTATCACGGGAATACCCCAGATGGCTTTAATATAGCCACAATTCACGTCAACGGTGTATCACGGGAATACCCCGAATGGCTTTAATATAGCCACAATTCACGTCAACGGTGTATCACGGGAATACCCCGGATGGCTTTAATATAGCCACAATTCACGTCAACGGTGTATCACGGGAATACCGCGGATGGCTTTAATGTAGCCACAATTCACGTCAACGGTGTATCACGGGAATACCCCGGATGGTTTTAATATAGCCACAATTCACGTCAACGGTGTATCACGGGAATACCCCAGATGGCTTTAATGTAAGCACAATTCACATCAACGGTGTATCACGGGAATACCCCGGATGGCTTTAATATAGCCACAATTCACATCAACGGTGTATCACGGGAATACCCCGGATGGCTTTAATATAGCCACAATTCACGTCAACGGTGTATCACGGGAATACCCCGGATGGCTTTAATATAGCCACAATTCACGTCAACGGTGTGTCACGGGAATACCCCGGATGGCTTTAATATAGCCATAATTCACGTCAACGGTGTATCACGGGAATACCCCGGATGGCTTTAATATAGCCACAATTCACGTCAACGGTGTATCACGGGAATACCCCGGATGGCTTTAATGTAAGCACAATTCACATCAACGGTGTATCACGGGAATACCCCGGATGGCTTTAATATAGCCACAATTCACGTCAACGGTGTGTCACGGGAATACCCCGGATGGCTTTAATGTAAGCACAATTCACATCAACGGTGTATCACGGGAATACCCCAGATGGCTTTAATATAGCCACAATTCACGTCAACGGTGTATCACGGGAATACCCCGGATGGCTTTAATATAGCCACAATTCACGTCAACGGTGTATCACGGGAATACCCCGGATGGCTTTAATATAGCCACAATTCACGTCAACGGTGTATCATGGGAATACCCCGGATGGCTTTAATATAGCCACAATTCACGTCAACGGTGTATCACGGGAATACCCCGGATGGCTTTAATGTAGCCATAATTCACGTCAACGGTGTATCACGGGAATACCCCGGATGGCTTTAATATAGCCACAATTCACGTCAACGGTGTATCACGGGAATACCCCAGATGGCTTTAATGTAGCCACAATTCACGTCAACGGTGTATCACGGGAATACCCCAGATGGCTTTAATGTAGCCACAATTCACGTCAACGGTGTATCACGGGAATACCCCGGATGGCTTTAATGTAGCCACAATTCACGTCAACGGTGTATCACGGGAATACCCCGGATGGCTTTAATGTAGCCACAATTCACGTCAACGGTGTATCACGGGAATACCCCGGATGGCTTTAATGTAGCCACAATTCACGTCAACGGTGTATCACGGGAATACCCCGGATGGCTTTAAAGTAGCCACAATTCACGTCAACGGTGTATCACGGGAATACCCCGGATGGCTTTAATGTAGCCACAATTCACGTCAACGGTGTGTGACGGGAATACCCCGGATGGCTTTAATGTAGCCACAATTCACATCAACGGTGTATCACGGGAATACCCCGGATGGCTTTAATGTAGCGACAATTCACGTCAACGGTGTATCACGGGAATACCCCGGATGGCTTTAATGTAGCGACAATTCACGTCAACGGTGTATCACGGGAATACCCCGGATGGCTTTAATGTAGCCACAATTCACGTCAACGGTGTATCACGGGAATACCCCGGATGGCTTTAATGTAGCCACAATTCACGTCAACGGTGTATCACGGGAATACCCCGGATGGCTTTAATGTAGCCACAATTCACGTCAACGGTGTATCACGGGAATACCCCGGATGGCTTTAATATAGCCACAATGCTTTTAAAACAAGTGATTTACAGTTTGGTTTTAAACCTCAGAGCCCTACAGCTAAATGTACATTTGCATTAATGGAGACTGTGAACTAGAAAATTCAGCTGAATAAATCTGATGTTGATATGGTATTATTAGATGCTACTAAAAGATTTGATAAAATAAATTATGTTAAACGTTTTAATTTACTGATGGATCGAGGAATGAATCCCCTTCTTATCAGATGTTTACTTTATAATATTATGTACACTAATCAACATTTAAATGTATCATGGAACAATTCCATGTCATTGTATTTCTCCACTACCAATGGAGTGACGCAGGGTGGGGCGCTGTCCCCCATTTAATTCTCTATCAATATTGATGAAAATATGTTAACAAGACTATGCATGTGTAGATTCGGTTGGATGATTGGTCATAAGTATTATGGTGCAGTTGGCTATGCTGATGATATATCTCTAGTAGCTACATCAATACATGCACTGAACAAAATGTGTGATATATGTCTAGAATTTGCATACAAATATGATTTCGGGTTTTGCAATATAAGCACAAAACGTCAATTATTTATGTCGTACTCTTTCTGTGGTGTATGTCTGTGGAACTTACAAGACAAATGTGTTGAGGAGTTTTATACTACGTGGCACAAAAGTATCAGAAAACTGTCCAATATGCCAGTTTGCACTCACTGTAATATGGTGCCACTTTTAGCAGATTGTTTACCAATTAAAATTCAGATTATGATTCGAATGGTGCGATTTATGCAGAGTTCCTTAAAATGCAATAACACCAGTTTGAACATGCTCTCTCATCTAGCACTTCAAGGGACTGTGGACTGGGCGCCGCCATTGTAGTTTGTTGTTGTTTACGACATGTTACACACAGCAATTATGTACTTGAGAGACGTAAAATAGTTCTATGCAAAAACGAACGTCATCGTGCCTCTAGTCATATTGTCAACTCAACATACTATCCACAGTTGCGTGCAATTGAATGTACCATAAAATGAGTGGTATTGAATGAGAGTGCAAGCAGCAGTTGTTCCCATGTGTTGTGTTAATACATAAATACGTATCTGTGTAAACGTGGATTTTCGCCGCGGGACAACGTTTCTACATACTTTGTGGTTATCCACTGCCAGGGGCCGCGAGACACACTTCAAAAGGACCGCGCGTTAGCTCCGGCAACTTCGATGTATATTTAAACGAGACTCAACAAGGTTGTTATCCAAAACAGGAAGCTCCAAATGGCAAGTAGCACAACTGGCTTATCGAGAATCCAACCATTCTTACCTCGGCATTTACCTTAGACACATTAACGTCGCTAAAACATACCTTTACAAACAACACAGTTATGAAAAGCAACACCAGACTACCTATGCGTCCTAGAGATCATCGCTTTGACGGAGTATAGGGTAGACGGAGTGGAGGGTAGACGGATTGGAGGGTGGACGGAGTGGAGGGTAGACGGAGTGGAGGGTAGACGGAGTGGAGGGTAGACGGAGTGGAGGGTAGGCGGAGTGGAGGGTAGACGGAGTGGAGGGTAGAGGGACTGGAGGGTAGACGGAGTGGAGGGTGGATGGAATGGAGGGTAGACGGGGTGGAGGGTAGACGGAGTGGAGGGTAGACGGAGTGGAGGGCAGACGGAGTGGAGGGTAGAGGGACTGGATGGTAGACGGAGTGGAGGGTGGACGGAGTGGAGGGTGGACGGAGTGGAGGGTAGACGGAGTGGATGGTGGACGGAGTGGAGGGTAGACGGAGTGGAGGGCAGACGGAGTGGAGGGCAGACGGAGTGGAGGGTAGAGGGACTGGAGGGTAGACGGAGTGGAGGGTGGACGGAGTGGAGGGTAGACGGAGTGGAGGGTAGACGGAGTGGAGGGTGGACGGAGTGGAGGGCGGACGGAGTGGAGGGTGGACGGAATGGAGGGTAGACGGAGTGGAGGGTAGACGGAGTAGAGGGTGGACTGAGTGGAGGTTAGACGGAGTGGAGGGTAGACGGAGCGGAGGGTAGATGGAGAAGAGGAAGACCGCGACTGAGGCGGGAAGACTGTGTGGGGAGATTTGGTGGGAGTGGGAGGGGAGGGGAGAACGCGGGCGATGGATAGGGTGGAGTGGAGACGGGTGGTGGAGACGGCAGTGAAACAGGATCAGTGATGGAAGAAGGTAATAAAAAATCGGTGCCAGCCTCATACCGGACTTCAGGGATAAAGAGGTGTCGGTGCCAACCTCACCCCGGACTTCAGGGGTAAAGAGGCACCGGTGCCAGCCTCACCCGGACTTCAGGGATAAAGTTGTATCAATGCCAGCTTCACCTCGGACTTCAGAGAAAAAGAGTAGAACAACCATCAACCCAATTTTACGCAAGTTGTCCTCAAATGTATTGCACCGGGACATTTTGGTCCTGGTGATATCAACGTGTAACAAATAAATCAGTTCGTTCTACCCTAGACCTTATCATATACCTTGTCATATACCTTGTCTCTTGTTGGGTAAACGTTCTTTGAGCATTCATTTGGAAGAGGCATGTTCATAAAAGTGTAATTCTGATTTAAACTGCACTGCACGATCATCTTAGAATCAATCTTATGCGATCTTGAATAATACGAATACAATATCTCTGTGGCTGGAATATCGTGCGTTGCACACATAAGGTAATTTCCATGTCAAGTATCGGGTTTCTTTGGCATCAGATGGTCAACAGTGACTTTAATTAAGTCGTGTATCGTGTATCGGGAATCAATAATATAACGAACTGCATCGTTGCCGTTTATCCACCTTAGTGGTGCTATCACAACTGTTAACATAATATAACCTATACCGATACATTGTATTGATCACTATTACACATAACCGTGTCAATGCACTCGATAGGACCTATATGTACTCCAAGAGGTTCTCTATACAAGCCTCGTGGGTTTTCATGAGAATATCCTGGGTATTACATTGCAATTCAAATTGAAGTAATGTCTGACTGCAATGGTTGTGCAACATGTGTATGGAACTAAAGCTGTGTTCTATTATATTATATTCTATAACGGTATTGATAAACGGAATGCCGGTTTTTAATGTTTCCGTTTAAGAGTTTGATTTGTGTACATAATCAAACAACTCCTGACGAACACAAACTCCAGAAACAGAACGAAATGCCACTAAAAGAAGAACGTTACTAACTCCAGTGTATCTGACCCAGCCAGTGTGTAAAGTGTGGAATCGATGCTTTAACACATGCTAACAAACGTAATCGTGTACCAGAGCTCAGTTGATGGGCTAGGCCGACGCGAAGACCACTGTAGTAATGCGTGATAAATTCATAACAGAATGACGGAATGAAGCCACGCTTCCACGCCGTTGGTCGGGTAGCTACAGTCGGGGACATAATCGGGTGGCGAAGGGTTGCACGTGACGTTACCAGCTTCAATGAGGGGGAAATAAGAATAGGAACGCCAACACAGTGGCACTACACTATTACTAGTAATAGTGTAGTACTATTAATGTTTCCACCGAACAGAAAGTTAAACTTGAGCATGACAATTCCATACTGTTCGCAAACATACGATTCGGTTATATCAAAACTGACCACTTTGCAGTTTGTCTGGCCAGATCTTCAGTAGCGTTTTGTTTCCGATAAAATCAACATGGAAGATGCTGTACATCACTTGTGGCCCAAACTGAACGCATTATGTCTTCGTACAGCCGGGGGGTCCTTGCGACACACGCTCCTACATACAAATACATGTGTCCAGGTTGTTGACCGTCCACGGTAACAATAGAACTATTACTAATTATAGTCGAAGTCATGTCCTGTAAACGTCCCTGTATCAGTAACAAATGCCTGACAATGGGTCGGTCACCATTTTAACAAGATTTTAACAAGATTGCCATCCTAAACAACAATTTCCAGATGGCAAGTGGACAAGGAAGCCATTGGCTTATCGAGAGTCCAACAATTGTGTCATCTATATATAACCCGCCCTTATCAGATACCTGTCAATTCTATTTTTAAACATATTCACACTACTAGCATTAACACAATCATTTCGCAGTGTGTTCTATTCATTTATCACCCTCCGTGAGAAAGAGTACTTTCTCATGTCCAACCTACACTGTTCCTTAACTAATGCTGCTTCGTTTCCTCTGGTTCTACTGCCTTCTTTAAGTTTGAAGAACATATTCCTATCAACATCCTCATAACCGTTCACTGTTTTAAACACATCTATTTGGTCTCCTCTTAGTCTCCTGGTCTCTAGTGTTGTCGAGCCACATTGTAAGCCTTGCACTGTGTTGACTCATGAAACGTGCAAATGTTCTCAGTTCCCAACGCTTTGACCTGCCGCCGAGTTCACCACCATTTATCTCCAGGCTTCATCGATCGCACACGCACACGCTCTCTCGTACTGGAGCATTTCACACCTATTGTACACAACGTTATACCCGCTAACTGGTACTCGAGAAGAATATTCCAAGTCTTTATTTGATCGTGTCTGTCAGAAAGTGCTTTGTGGAAAGGTTTCGACACTTGAGCACCAGCGATCGAGCTCTCCGTGTGTATTGATGTGTTAGAACTAAATTGGCTTGCGCACTACCCCGGCAAATGTAACGCGTTAATGTAGCACATTTTCGGCATGGAAGGTTAATAAATACCTTGTAGTGTCAGTTTAGGCAATTCTTCCAAGTATATCCAGTTTTGGCATATTTTTCAATTTCAGTTAATTAATTCATCAATTAAAACCAACATGATACATTTTACGCTCGGTGATACTATATCCTCCATTGCAAAATGACAATACATTGTTAAAATTATATTCGAAATATATAGAAACGCAAGTTTGAAGTACTTGTATATGATACAGATGTACATTTACATTATTTGATGTTTGTCTAGCAAAAACTATACAAATATTGAACAAATTTACGTTCATGAATATTTAAAGTTTACCACGATTAGAACACTTTAATGCATTAGAAAAATGAACGCGTTATGGTAAGTTTTTGTAGTACATGAGAGCAAACGTTTTTTTCTGTGTTAGTATCTTCCATTGCTTAGCAGCTGTCCCTCTCCACCCTGGAATTGGATGTTGACACCAGACACCAAGGAACGTGTTGACTTCTTCTTAAGCTAAACTCTGTTCCTGATAGAAATTATTTCCTCTGAGAGTTCGTTCGTTTTGCCCTAGCAGAGTGCCGCACGGGTATGCATAAAACTCCATCCTCATTTGATTTAACCTATCGTGAATCATGCAGATAGCTTCAGTAACATCGGCAGTCGATTTAATTTTTGAAATGCGTATTTTTTTTTCAAATCATCAAAAATGGTAAACACTTTGCGGATCAATGCCGATCATGGACGTGACCTTCCTCTCGTCGGTCACGTGACAGAATTATGAGTTTTCAACGTTTCCATCTTCATTTCAATTAATGTTTGACCAACCACTAACTAATGTAATAGTCTCTGTGATGATTAAAAAAATACATACAAAGTTGCACAAACGAGCAAGCGTGCTGCAGTTGTTACTAGGTAGGTTTGATTAATGAAACTATCGAACAAATCGAATTGAGGAGGGGCCTTTAAAATCAATGTTTATGTCCAGCGCTGTTCCATTTTGTCGTCGATTATTTACATGATGATAAGCAGGCAAGTGAGCAAAAACGTTTCCAGTATTATCATTGATCTGCTTCCCTTCAGGCCAGGAAATAAACAGTCTAGGTCGATTGTCGTAGGACTCTATATATCAGCGATCAGATGACGGAATCGACGCTAGGTCAGCCTCGGAGTTCAGGTGGCCCTGTGCATATATGTACCATCGGCACATATCATCGGTCATCGTCAGGTCGTGTGGTCGCCGAAAAGGTCGCGATAACTCGACAAGTGATCGCACAGAAAGACAACACAACCGCGGTTAGCCGGCAACGAACGCTGGCAGTGATTGCGATAAACGGAGCTTGCCCACGGAACACCATAACATTTGACTGTCAGTGGGTGACGTCATACGAATCAAACTGAGAGACGTATAAGCACATAAATGGAGAGACGGATTGGCAATCGAGAGGACGGCGGTTCGAATTATGTCGCTTCCTGCGAAATATCGTTCTATCTTGAAAACAAATTGGACATGTGTAAGTGGCACACAGAGAATGCAAAACAACGGGAACAGATATAGAATAACGGGATGTCAATAGAGAAAGGCGCAAGAGGCAGAACGAAGAGACGATGGTGTGATGACCAAATGAATTATGCAAGGGCACTTTGGACAGAAGACACCAACGAAAGAGGAAGGTGGAAATGTCTAGCGGAGGGCTGCATCCAGAGGTAGATAGACAAAAACAACAACCGCGAAATGTTGTTGTTTCCACGTTGCCCCAGCGGCATAGACAAATGATAGCGTCTATACTATGTGAATATCAATTCCATTGCTGTGTGGTTGAAGCTTTTTATGGAAACGTGAATCTGCATTGGGCTGAACAAGTCTACCCGGGGTGATGAGTAAAGCTTAAAGGACTAGATAAGATATTATTATTATTATTATTATTATTATTATCATCTTTATTCGGACTCAAGATCCACAAACATGTACATATTAAACAAATTGTAAGTTAGAAATAGCAGCTAGAAAACAAATTATGTTGTGCTGAGATATGAAATCACAGCATTACATTCTTCCTTATTAAAGACAGTGTCACTGTTGTAATCTTTCATTTCAACCCATTCACAAATCATGTTTGCATTGTCATAGTATGTAGCATTGATATTGATATAGATGAAAACAATCACTTTTATTTTTCACAGACATAATTATTTCAAAGCAAGAAAGTGGCGAAACGCATCTCATTCGAAGGTAGACACACGTCACTCTACCGCTAACCGTCGTGTGCTGAAGCCGCACTGGATTGCTTAAACCAACCAATGCATTATCTCATTAATTAATATCCATATTACAACACAAAATGCACCCTTTCCTCCTTCTGAGTTCACGTACAAATTGCGATCGGTGATTCTGCGCGACCTTGCCGTTCGAGCTCTGCGGTAGTCCGTCATTCGTACGCCACACCTGTAGCACCGAGTGTCGCACGCGACCGAGGATGGAGTCGGTTGATGTTTTTACAGTCACGGCTGCTGTCGCGCCACTATTTACGACGTTGTCAGTGCACCGCCACTTGCGTCTTTATGACGCGCGCACACATGTCACCGTCAGATGTGCGTGCGTGCATGCGTGCCCGTGAGTGTTCATACAAATATGAAGCGCTACCGTCCGCGTTTGTGTAGTTCTTTTTGTGCATATCTGTCTATACCATGTGCACCTTTGGCCGAGATCTAGAAATCCAGTCATGACTTCAAGCAAAGTGTGAAACATTTACTCCGTTGCTACTGGGTCAAATTTGCTTTTATGATTCACATGCAGTGTCTTCGCATACACGAACATGGTGAACGTTATTACTGGTCTTGTAGTCGTATATCTTAGTTACTATGTAGTAATTTCCGTTTGACAACATCATATTGCATGCGCCTTTATTGCCCTCCCCAAAACTGCTAAGAATATTTCGCTATTACCGATCGCGGTGCAGGGTCCGTCTCTCGAAACAGGATCCGGGTTTATTTGCAGCTTCCGATAAGGCACTGATGGTTTGTATCGTGGTCGACTGCATAAACCAGCCATTTTAATGTCCGTGAAACGAGTTCAAAGCAATGGCAGTGCAGCGATTACTCACGCTCGCTGTGAAGTAGCACAGACGCCGGCGAGTTATTAGTCGTCTGACGAGACAGGCCGGCTAGAGGCGCCACCGGTAAATGAAGAATTACAGAGGACGCAACAACATTGACGTATGCCTTCGAGAGGAAGAACTAGATCAGTAAAAGATTCGTTCGACAGCGTGCATAAATCAGGCGTTAGACTGGCTTGGAAGATGAAGGACTCACCTGGAGGAGGGTGAAGTGTGGGAGGGAGGTAAGGGGGAGGGAAGGAGGGTTGACGGGATAGAGAGGGGAGAGAGGGAGGAAGGAAGGAGGGAGGGAGGGAAGGGAACGAGGAACTAATAAAAATACACTACATAAAATATAAAGAAACACGTGACGATGAGTTCGTGTACAAATGAATGGACAGTATATAAATGAGTTCGTGTACAAATGAACGGACAGTATATAAACGAGTTCGTGTACAAATGAACGGACAGTATATAAATGAGTTCGTGTACAAATGAACGGACAGTATATAAATGAGTTCGTGTACAAATGAACGGACAGTATATAAATGAGTTCGTGTACAAATGAACGGACAATATATAAACGAGTTCGTGTAAAAATGAACGGACAGTATATAAATGAGTTCATGTACAAATGAAAGGACAGTATATAAATGAGTTCGTGTACAAATGAACGGACAGTATATAAATGAGTTCGTGTACAAATGAACGGACAGTATATAAATGAGTTCGTGTACAAATGAACGGACAGTATATAAACGAGTTCGTGTACAAATGAACGGACAGTATATAAATGAGTTCGTGTACAAATGAACGGACAGTATATAAATGAGTTCGTGTACAAATGAACGGACAGTATATAAATGAGTTCGTGTACAAAGGAACGGACAGTATATAAATGAGTTCGTGAACAAATGAACGGACAGTATATAAACGAGTTCATGTAGAAAGGAGCGGACAGTATATAAATGAGTTCATGTAGAAATGAGCGGACAGTATATAAATGAGTTCATGTAGAAATGAGCGGACAGTATATAAATGAGTTCATGTACAAATGAACGGAGAGTATATAAATGAGTTCATCAAAATATGAGAGTCAGTCAATAATATTGAAACACGAGTGAAGGTGAAGCAATGGATACCTGCCTCTTCTCGGAGATACATTTACCGCTGCATACCTGACGTCGTTCAATGATAAAAATCGATGAAAACCGAGAAAGTGATGCTTACACGGACATAATGTTACTAATGTGTAATTGCAAAATTGGTCCAAAAATACTTGAAGAGGAACAGCTGAAAGATCTACACCTAAACATAGCCCACGCGACATGATGGGATGGACGTCATGCCAACAGTGTTAATAACAGTTATGCCTTATGTAGAATATGACGTTCGCGTGTGGAGGCCATATTGTAAGAAGGCATAGGCTAGATACAACAGAAAGAAGACGACAAGAAAAGCAACATAATTAACTTATTCCAGAACTGGGTTATCTAAGTTTTGAAAAACGCCTAAGGCATAGAGACTTAGAGATTAAGAGGAACGCATATAGAAATGGTAAATATTGAATTGTAGTGAAAATATTAATAGAAATATGTTATTCAAATTTAAGGAAGGTAGTAGAACTAGAGGGCTCGAAGTAGGATAAAAATAAGAACAGTATATATATATATATATATATATATATATATATATATATATATATATATATATATATATATATATATATATATATATATATATATATATATATATATATATATATATATATATATATATATATATATATATTGGATACATGAAAGTAGACTACCCATTCTCGTTGAGGGCAACGCATGAATAGTACAAGTTATCTACTGATTGTGTAAATCCCAGCAGCGTCAACAACATTGACACATACACGACAAGGGCGGGCCACGCATTAACAAAACGATACTAGAATAGCGATAAGCCAATGCCTTTCTTGTCCACTTGCCATCTGGAACTTGTTGTTTGGGATGGCAATCTTGCTAAATCTTGTTAGCTATTGCTTTGTACAGGGCAGTGGCGTGTCTAGGATCTCGCCAAGGGAGAGGCCAAGAGGGGCAAGAACTAGTTTGCCATGCTACCATGTAGCCATGCCCCCGTTTGAGCCAAACGGAGGAATGACCCAATAACACCCTCCCCCTAAATAACACCCTCCCCCTAAATACGCCACTGGCTTAACGCCTCTGGTAGTTCTCCTAACCAATCCGATATGAGTTCGCAGAAGGTCACCGAAAAGTAGGCATTTCTTTCCGCAACACTCGAAAGTGAAAGTCCTGTCCCTGTTCTCGAATCGACACACCGCGCGTCACATACATGGTCGATATCATTGCACGAACGTGCCATACCCATCAATTTTTCCCAATCTCTGCACGAATTACTGCGCACACGTGCCTTGTAGCGAAAAAAATTGCCAAAAATCCTTCCGCCTATTGAAATCATCTAAAAATCCAGTTACACTGTCAACATGTTATATTAGCAAATTTGCCAATGTGCCTGCTCAAATGCAGTTATGTCAGATGATATAATTTTTTTGGAAATTACACATATCTAAGCATTCGTCTGGAACACACCAGAACGTGTAACTGAGGCATGATCCCTGCTAATGAATCGTTGGCGGCCATTGCCACCGCTTCTGTTGGCGACGCGCGCAACGCTCGCGTGACGTCAGCTTGTTTATATCGCGATCGCTGTAGCAACGATCACGACTTCCGGTTGGTGGAGAGCATCGACACCTCGTTAACGTGCTTCACAGTCATCGCAGCGCCTGCGTCGGCATTGTCGTATACTTCCACGCACGCTGCTAACTGATAAAGACGGGGGAGACCCGGAAACTGCGAAATGACAGGTCGGAAGCCCAGGCTGTATAATGTGGCTGTCCGCTTGAAAGAAATCGATCTTAAGTAATGCATCGACAGTCGCAGCGTTTCCATTAGCTTTGTGGGTTTGTTTATCTAGTCGAACGAACGTGGATGGAGCGCGTGCGAGATACGTCAGGATGAACAGGTCACGTGAATTAGAGTAACATCGCTGCCTACATCGACGAGGTCGTTGATGTTTTGTGTCCGCAAAAATTTAAATATTATGTGCACAAACGATTTAGTCAGAAGCCCTTGGCGACGAGGACGCCACAACCTTATACAAGTTGGTTGTCAACTTAACCCACGGTACACGTTCTGTTTCGGAAGGCGCGCTCGACACAACACGGTTTCTTGAGCATTATTGCTGCATGCACAGAACGAAGCTGATGGTCATCCGAGGGTTCTTTATGTTTCAGGATTCGATTTTTTCTCCCGTCCGTATGCGTGTGCGTGTGCGTGTGCGTGTGTGTGTGTGTGCGAGCGTGCGTGCGTGCCAGCGTGTCCATCATCGAATCCCATTTTGTAATTTGTAATAGCTACATGGATATGTCAGTATTGGTTATACTTGACATCATTACAATGAATTCATCACGGCATTTTTACAAGTTATCAGCTTAAGATCCAATGCTGTACATTTCAAAAGGCCTTTATCTAATGATGACCTTGTAGTGTACCTAACACACACAATGTGTCATATCAATTTGTGGTGTGATGCCCATGGATCATTTGTTGCTGTGATTGTATGATATTTCCCACTGCATAATTTGTGGCGTAAAGTTCATGAATAAAAAGGCGATTTATACACAGGAGTTATTGTTTTCATAAGGTCAGAGAGTTAGTTGTATGTAATGCCTAATTTTGGCGTCAGTTGGCAGGAAAATGTGTTAAGTATATTTTGATTATTACATATTGTTTACCTATGTACAGTTTCTAGATAAATATGTCAAGTTTCTGCGATAAATATCCATCAACGTACTCGTTATGTTCAGATAATATTCACCACATATAAAAGTTTGGATATCTGAGGTCAGAATTGTTGGCGATACATTTATCATACTTCTGTCTCTGCAAACAAATCTCTCTTTATTCCACTCGTCTGACTGTCGTTAGTGTAATCCAGTACACCCATTAGTCGGACACGAACCTTATTATTGACTTAACTATTAACAGCAACAATCACAAGATGCATAAATAATTATTTTAATAATAACTTTATTTAAACACCATCAAATACATGGCTAATGCCCCGTTCACGAGTGTGGACATAAATACAAAAATAAATTTATTTTAAAATGACAAAATGACATGAAAAGATTAAAAATGCAAAAGGAAAGTACAATTTTAACAGACATCGCTGAACTTTGCAGCAGACATAAGATCCCAAATTGACAGCGATTTTACATTTGTGTTAAGTTTTTTCTCAGTGAGTCGCATGCGTCACACCAGTATCACCAGATGTCGCCGTCAAAATCCATTCTTCAAATCAGACTGATCTGCGATGCAACTCATCATCTTTAGTGCTTTTTTATGTATCTGCCTCTTTTTATTTATTGTTATTTTTTATTTTATTTATTGATCCCGCTTGCTATGCTATTCCGATGGTATTCCATTTTTTCGGTGTCCTCCTTAATGGACAATTCGAGCGTCGTAATATCCCATACGTTATCGGAAGATTAAGGACGATTACGAACCATTGTGACTCTGGCAGCTTACTCATCTTGCACAAACACGTCATGGCGTGTCTTCGAAACTCCAGAAGGTTATTCTTCACCCCAGATATAATGACATAACGTAGCATGACACAAATGACTGAGAACTGCTTCCTTAAGCAGGATGCAGCGTGTGTGTGTGTGTGTTTGTGTGTGTGTGTGTGTGTGTGTGTGTGTGTGTGTGTGTGTGCGTGCGTGCGTGCGTGCGTGCGTGTGTGTGTGCGTGCGTGTGTGCGTGCTTGCGTAAATGCGTGCGCGCGCGTGTGTGTGTGTGTGTGTGTGTGTGTGTGTAGTGTGTGTGTGTGTGTGTGTGTGTGTGTGTGTGTGTGTGTGTGTGTGTGTGTGTGTGTGTGTGTGTGTGTGTGTGTGTGCAGTGGTCACTCTCTGACCGCATAGTGACTGCAGACAAAGCAGCCACTCGAGACTCCTGATGACATCGGTATGTCGCGCGAGTCGTGTCGCAGATGGTCAGTGTCACTGGTTGCTTTCTAATTAACGCTGTGACAGTTTCTGTGATACTGGAGAGTTTGGAACTAGGAATTTCTTAATTTAACTTCTACTATCTTAGTAATTAAACAAACAGTGGAATTCTCAACTGACATGTTCATGATTCTTTACATATCGACTAGAATGTCCCCAAAACGTCCGGTAGAATGCACAATTGCAAACACATTGTCCATGTTGGTCGACAACAGTGCCTAATCCATGAAAGCTAGACTAACCAGACCGGATTCAAGCAATGTCTGATAAGGATATAGAAGCAGATAGTCAACATCTGACTGCATGACCCCATCGTTGTATGGACCAAGCCAAGATGTCGACTCAACAGAAGTCTAACCCCAACAAAATAGGCCATGTAATCAAGTGAAGAATACACACAACAGAGCAGCGGAATAGGCCGTTGAATAAAAACTGGTTTAACCACAACGGAGCATGTTGTCGAATCAAGCGATATCCAACACCAACGGAACTGACGAGCTGTAGAATCAACCGACGTCTAACCACAACGGAACAGGTTGTGGAATCAACCGGCGTCTAACCACAACGGAACAGGCTGTATAATCAACCAATGTCTAACCACAATGGAACAGGCTGTACAATCAACCGATGTCTAGCCACAACGGAGCAGGCTGTATAATCAACCGATGTCTAACCACAACGGCACAGGCTGTAGAATCAACCGATGTCTAGCCACAACGGAATAGGCTGTATAATCAACCGATGTCTAATCACAACGGAATAAGCTGTAGAATCAACCGAAGTCTAGCCACAACGGAACAGGCGGTAGAATCAACCGATGTCTAACCACAACGGAACCGGCTGTAGAATCAACCGATGTCTAACCCAACGGAACAGGCTGTAGAATCAACCGATGTCTAAACACAACGGAACAGGACGTAGAATCAACCGATGTCTAAACACAACGGAACAGGCTGTATAATCAACCGATGTCTAAACACAACGGAACAGGCTGTAGAATCAACCGATGTCTAAACACAACGGAACAGGCTGTAGAATCAACCGATGTCTAACCACAACGGAACAGGCTGTAGAATCAACCGATGTCTAACTGCAACGGAAGAGGACGTCGGTTCGGAACAGGACATGGAATCAACAAGTCGGAAAACGAACATAAATTATGGCCAATGTTTTCGCATGCAGAAGTAAGGATAACGATAAGGATAAGGATAAATTTTATTTGTCCCAATAGCAGAAAAACGTAGATAAATTATAGTGACTGGCAATATGAATTATGTAAATTCATATGATACATACACATACAGAACTGTACAATATGTAATAACAACTAATAAATCATCAGTAAAAGTAATACATTATGCTACAACATCAAAAAAAAAGAAAAAGAAAAACATATTTGCTGTGGAACTGGAGACCCCTACTAAGACCAACACTGGTCGCTATCGTAGGAGCCACCAAAAAAAAGTACAATGCAGTGTCTACTGGGGCAACCTGACGGCGTCAACATCTGCAACAGTAGCAGCAGCAACAACTGCAGCATAACAAGCAAACAACGTATATCATTGGCGCACTATTCGCCTGCCCATTCTCCTTATTACATTCTTAATTGCTGCAATAACACACATACACCGACCCTTCTCCGTGTATCTGCGTCAGTACCGCTGTTCCGTTAGCGTAGCATCAGTCGCACTAATGCCAATGTTTGGGCGATTGACGTAAACAAGGGTGGCTCGGTAATATCCTTCTCCACTGGTCAGCCTAAGATGCTATCTACTGCCTGCTAAACGCTGCGTTGGCCAGATAACGGGCCAATTATTAGAGTGCTTTTCGGTGGCTGTTTAGCCTGGTATGTTGGTCCGATAAATACAATTTGATGCGTAGACGTATGGCATGGCTTGGAATGGCCTAATATGTGTTGATTTTAGTCATCGCTAAATCATGACCAACAGTTTGGCATTTGCAATAAACAAACATGGCCGAAGCAGGAACATTGCGCTCGTTCTATGTGGCGTTTGTCTTGAACCACATGCTAACTTTACCAATTCTGTCAGGTGCTTTCTTCCTTGTACACCTCAATCAAACAGATGCGTTCCTTGTTAGCGAACTCGTCCTAGTGTGTATTACTCTATTAGCCATATGTGTAAGCCAATTTACCGAAGTTGACACCGAGAACTGACTCGACCAGATGCGTTCTTCTACCCCGTTTATTTTCACAGCCTGGTCAGGTGCACGGCGTCGTTGGTCATTATTGCGATGTTGTTCATGATTGGCCCTGCATCTTCACAGTATGTACGCATGTTCCATATTCAATATCACTTCATTCGTCCCCGTATCTGTTTATTCATCGAAGTAGCATTGTTCGGTGATCGATCAACGGGCCAGTCTTCGGCGCAGCAGTCGACAGACGCGCAACCAGCCGCGTAATAATGCACGCTAATAACTCCGGCGATGATCGTAGAAAAACAATCAAACGAATCTCGGATCGAACGCAGCGTTGCTCCAACGGCTCGGCTCGCCTTTCAATCAGCGCCCGAACAAAGGCGTAGCCATGACATAACCACGTACCGAGTGGCCGTGCATTGACGCAAACCACAGCCATTAGCGATCATGACACTGGTGCATGTGACAATTTACCACCCATCGACGCTGCGTTTGTGACGCTGGGCGATATTTCAAGACTCGGCTTGGGTGCATGCGATGTTGCATTGTGTGCAGTTAAAACATTTTTATTGTCGTGTAACATAATAATGAGGGAAACTCAGATTCGATGTATGGTTGCGCGCTTTAATATAGTCTGGTGGACAACGCGACGGAAATGTTTAGTAACATGCGAACAGTTGTGCACAAATGTAACTGCATAAAACACGCATTCGTGCGCGCGCGCACGAAGTGTACATGCAAGCAAAATGTAGGGTAGTGACTGCGTTATGTTTGTTGGGATAAAACGTTTTGGTGGAGGATATACGAAGAGAGATACAACACATAAAAGAAGTGTGGTATTTCAGTTTACGAAGCAAGATATTGAACAGAGGAAATTAGATGGTTCGGCTGAAATACAAATTGTAAAATAATAGCGTGCACTGTTTAGTAGTCTCAGTAAGTCTCGGTATGCAACACCGAGTCTGTATATTATATCTTCCACTTTGTATTTGGTGTTAAACGTAACACCATTTTAGCAGGCGTCAATAACACTATATGAGTTACATGTTGCTCACCTGCGGTTCGGATACCACCATTGTGTTTTTTGACATTTCCCAGAATGCTGAACAAGTTCCGGTTCCGGTTTCCAGACAAATGGCATATAAAGAGAGTTTTGATTAACAAGATTTGTCGGCAGAGACAGGAAAATTACAAATGTATCGCCAACATTATTTGCCTCTGATGGTGGTGAATGCTATCTGAACCAAACGCGTTCTTTGTTGTATCGATAAATGGGGAATCACGTCGCGTCCCTGTCGTGTTAGTTAATTGTCCTGCAACGTCAGAAACCAAAACAAATGGGGATCGCGGTACACTGTGGGCCTAATCGGGGGTCTAATAAGCGACGGTCCCGCTCTGTCCTGTCTGTTTTAGGTGTAAACAAAGATGGCGACGTTATTTCACTGACACATTAGGAACGATGATCTTCGCGCGAACTCTGACAGAACATCGACCCCCCCCCCCCCCCCCGGTATACGGGTTTCATTTTCGTGGCGGTCTTGACAAAAATACTACAGTTCCGTGGACGCCAGAATGGCTGAGTTTGATCAACGAGTACAACGAAAACGTGACCGCATAATGTTTAGTATTAATATCAGAGTGAGCATCTGTATAGTTTTGAGAGAAAAAACACCTCTTCTTACGTTGGTTTTGTCAACATGATCCCAACTGAGTCGTTACGTTTGATTTGTCAACATGCTCCCCACTGAGTCTTTACGTTGGCTTTGTCAACATGCTCCCCACTGAGTAGTTACGTTGGCTTTGTCAACATGCTCCCCACCGAGTAGTTACGTTGGCTTTGTCAACATGCTCCCCACTGAGTCGATACGTTGTCTTTGTCAACATGCTCCCCACTGAGTCGTTACGCTGGCTTTGTCAACATGCTCCCCACTGAGTCGATACGTTGTCTTTGTCAACATGCTCCCCACTGAGTCGATACGTTGTCTTTGTCAACATGCTTCCTACTGGGTCGTTACGCTGGCTTTGTCAACATGCTCCACACTGAGTCGATACGTTGTCTTTGCCAACATGCTCCCCACTGAGTCGTTACGTTGGCTTTGTCAACATGCTCCCCACTGAGTAGTTACGTTGGATTTGTCAACATGCTCCCCACTGAGTCGTTACGCTGGCTTTGTCAACATGCTCCCCACCGAGTAGTTAAGTTGGCTTTGTCAACATGCTCCCCACTGAGTAGTTACGTTGGCTTTGTTAACATGCTTCCTACTGGGTCGTTACGCTGGCTTTGTCAACATGCTCACCACCGAGTAGTTACGTTGGCTTTGTCAACATGCTCCCCACCGAGTAGTTACGTTGGCTTTGTCAACATGCTCCCCACTGAGTCGATACGTTGTCTTTGTCAACATGCTCCCCACTGAGTCGTTACGCTGGCTTTGTCAACATGCTCCCCACTGAGTCGATACGTTGTCTTTGTCAACATGCTCCCCACTGAGTCGATACGTTGTCTTTGTCAACATGGTTCCTACTGGGTCGTTACGCTGGCTTTGTCAACATGCTCCACACTGAGTCGATACGTTGTCTTTGCCAACATGCTCCCCACTGAGTCGTTACGTTGGCTTTGTCAACATGCTCCCCACTGAGTAGTTACGTTGGATTTGTCAACATGCTCCCCACTGAGTCGTTACGCTGGCTTTGTCAACATGCTCCCCACCGAGTAGTTAAGTTGGCTTTGTCAACATGCTCCCCACTGAGTAGTTACGTTGGCTTTGTTAACATGCTTCCTACTGGGTCGTTACGCTGGCTTTGTCAACATGCTCACCACCGAGTAGTTACGTTGGCTTTGTCAACATGCTCCCCACCGAGTAGTTACGTTGGCTTTGTCAACATGCTCCCCACTGAGTCGATACGTTGTCTTTGTCAACATGCTCCCCACTGAGTCGTTACGCTGGCTTTGTCAACATGCTCCCCACTGAGTCGATACGTTGTCTTTGTCAACATGCTCCCCACTGAGTCGATACGTTGTCTTTGTCAACATGCTCCACACTGAGTCGATTCGTTGTCTTTGTCAACATGCTCCCCACTGAGTCGATACGTTGTCTTTGTCAACATGCTCCCCACTGAGTCGTTACGTTGGCTTTGTCAACATGCTTCCTACTGGGTCGTTACGTTGGCTTTGTCAACATGCTCCCAATGAGTAGTTATGTTGGCTTTGTCAACATGCTTCCTACTGGGTCGTTACGTTGGCTTTGTCAACATGCTCCCAATGAGTAGTTATGTTGGCTTTGTTAACATGCTTCCTACTGGGTCGTTACGTTGGCTTTGTCCACATGCTCCCAATGAGTAGTTATGTTGGCTTTGTCAACATGCTCCCAATGAGTAGTTATGTTGGCTTTGTCAACATGTTCCCCATTGAGTCGTTACGTTGGCTTTGTCAACATGCTCCCAATGAGTAGTTATGTTGGCTTTGTTAACATGCTTCCTACTGGGTCGTTATGTTGGCTTTGTCAACATGCTCCCAATGAGTAGTTATGTTGGCTTTGTCAACATGCTCCCAATGAGTAGTTATGTTGGCTTTGTCAACATGCTCCCCATTGAGTCGTTACGTGGGCTTTGTCAACATGCTTCCCAATGAGTCCCGAACGACGAAAAGACGACACTGGCACTGCACAAAATGATTAACGGTAGGCTCTACAATCCAGTTGGGGAACATCAAATGTAGGCGACGCAACGCATTAAATGTAAAAAAAATCACTGGGTCATTGTTCACTTTTCCTGGGGTGCTTATTACGAATAGTCGCATACATTTTCGATATTTAAAAAATGTATGAATGTTGTGCATCAAGCGAATTTGACTCTATTCTCCGATGACTATTGTGACAGCCGAAAGACCCGTGGTCCGTGGACCGAGTACTACCCTCCCAGCGAGTATCGATGGTCGTGATGTGAGGCATCCGCACGTAATCCAACGCTTGGGCGCTTGTCGACCACTTTCTCCGGTAAGATCGCATGTCATTGTGACATACAATCGGTGTGTTTCAACTGTGAACGCTGTGTGAAGTATTCAGTTCACTTCAAACTGCGTGTGTATTGCAAAAATTTTGCGTCCGGGTCATTCGTTTAACTGCTTTGAAAAAAAGATGTATATTTGCATATCACTGGTTAGAACCTTGAGAAAACGCCTCGGACGAGGATGTCACGTAGCATACTCAGTAGGCCTTACTAGTGACTGTGCATAAAACAAACACAATTATTAATATCGTTAGTTGAATAAACATAATTATATAGAATCTGAATAACAATTAAATTCTAAATCGTACATATTTTTTATGTGTGCGCGTCCTTGCATCACCCTGCCACCCCAATAATGTGGAATTCGATTTCTCACTTGTCTTTTGACCAACACAATCGATGGCATCAAATTCAGAATCGCACGCAGCGTGCCACGGTAGAATACGCCAGTCGCAAAGGAAAAAAAATCAAACTGCGTATTGATTAATTCTCGTCTATTCCTTGCATTTTGCACGTCGTGCGCTTGATTGACAATTAATCACATCCACGACTCGGCGTTAACTAATTCCGACCGAGTGTCGATTCCTTGTTCTCTGTTCTAAACACATGAATATTATGATAACAGCATGCTTATTTTGTTTCTTGTTTTCGAGATACTGGATTTCCTGCGCGTATGATGTCAGTAAGCAGTTATCTGCTAGTGGAGATCGTTGCGCAACGATTGCAAATTTAGTTTGTAAAACACCTTTCTTGCGAGACGATGTAGTGGTTTCTTATACAAACAAATAACGCGTGTGTTCCAATCAGCGGTTGGAGAGATGGCAGAATATCGCGAGTCGTGTATTGCGTGTGCGGTCTGTAGCTATCGATGAAGGTCTACCACGCCAACGTGCACACACATTGATGTATCCGGTTAGTAAGCTAACAAACGATACACAAGGATGTAGCAGTACGCTAACCAACGCATCTGCAACCACACGCGTACCAATACCGTACAGGATCCAGCGAGCTGTGTGTGTACTTGTCCATGACAACAGTGAACTGGAGCTAGCCAACGAAATTCAACTTGCAATTTCCTGCACGATGTATCTCCGACTTATCGACGTTGCCATATAAACAGATTCCTGATATGTAGAGTTTAGAATGAAACAAATACCACAAACCAATGAACACTAAGATAA
Organism: Lamellibrachia satsuma; assembly: GCA_033239005.1. Classification (NCBI taxonomy): domain Eukaryota; kingdom Metazoa; phylum Annelida; class Polychaeta; order Sabellida; family Siboglinidae; genus Lamellibrachia; species Lamellibrachia satsuma. The sequence goes on along the minus strand of BSQZ01000037.1, from coordinate 4,846,774 downwards.
GTCTAATCTCTCTTTGCCTAATACTGAATTCGCTCTGGTCGCAGTTGATAAAACTGACCACATCAGATAACTTACGATCGCTGATATACAACACTGAGCGGACGGACGCCTGGAGTGCAAAACATTATTGCGATGATTAACCGAAAACAACCCGTCGTTCATTCACGCCGAGTGACGGTCGTCACATAGCCCCAATACCTTCCCAACATGCATTGCATTCGCTGTGCATCACGTGTTCAACATGACGACTGGTTCTACATCGGACACCTGTGGAAACAACACGACGGTCACCTACCTATGGTCGAGACGACGGTGCCGACGAAATAGAAGGATCCGGCGAAGTCCCATCGTTGTCGTTGACCCTTCAGTAACCCCCCGGCGGACGCCTCCGCGTGCGAGTCGAGCAGCGTCTGCAACTGCGTCCGATTCACATCCGGGTGGTTCTTGAGGAACGTCTCGAGCAAATCTTTGTAGCGCATGCGCTCCTCTGTCTCGCGGCCTCGTTCTAGCAGCATGAAGACAATGGCACCGGCGAGCATGTAAAGGATAAGCACGACGGCCAGTAACAGGAATCGCGCGTTATCCTCGCGCAAGTGCAGCCGGGAACAACATCCACCTCTGGCCATGCCGAGGCGGACCGAACCCGGTCGAATCTAGCCGAGACAAGCCGAGGGTTCCCGAACCTAGCCAAGCGGGTCCAAGTCAAGCCGACTTGGTCCAATTGACGATGGCGTCCCGCCAGAGGTCGCGTTGCGGCCTCGTGGCACAGCCTGCGCGCGATATCCGTGGCGTGTTAGCAGTCTACACGTCTGTCAGCGGGAAAATACTGGTTCGACTCGGGGGAACAATGTCACAACAGCTGAACGATTCGGTTGTTCACATTATCGCTATTTACATAGTGTATTGGTGTCGTAGAATAAAAAACCAGTACAACTTGGCAGGTGCACAAACATGGAACAAAACAGACTTAACGTGTTACTTTATCGTGCCTCATTTTCGGAATTTAAAGAGCACATTTAAGCTCCCGTAATGGAAATTAGCTGCCAAGAAAGCCGCCTCGCTACGCAGATAATATGACCAACTGTTCGTTGACTACATCAATCCGCACCGCAACTGTGCGAATTTGCATCGTGCTTGTTCAATAAAAATGATGCAGTACCATACCTCTTTGGCATTTCCTTTGACACATTGTACAGACACGTCGCACGCATGCAGATCAAACACGAACACACGATACGGGATCAATCCTAACTTGATGTGCGTTATTCATGTCGTGTCGCTCTGTCGTTTGGTTGGGTCCGTGTGCTGGACACAGTCCGCGTTCGACCGGACGCCTGGTCACGGGCGACACCCCACATGACAGCACCGACACAGCAAATCGAAGTAGCCTCGAGTTTTTTGGTCAACGCTTGCTATCTGCGCGTCTGCAGCGCGCTTCTCGCAGCGTGATATTCCGAGGGATTGACGCTGCAGCGGTCTTCACGTTGGTCCTTCGCGTAGCTGTGGTCGACTCCGCCGGCCGCCGCCCGCAGATAGCGGACAAATCGCTACGCGCACGAACGATAGCGCATATCACGCGTCAGCAGAAGTACCACCAGGGCGCGTCACAGACTGCCTGCTGTCCAGTCGACGCAGCAGCGGCAAAGGGCCTGGATTCATCCGGAGAACCCACCTACGTATCCTCTTTCATTCCGCCCACTTGGACACTCACCCGTGCCCGGCGACCGCTGCAGCAGCTGTGGCAGACTGCCTTCCCATCAATCCAGCGGCGGCGGTGGTATCGGGCAGAGCGGTTCTTCCTTTCGGCCGCCGGTCTCCAGCACACACCTCAATGGTGAGCGTGTGACAAGGACGTGTGGGAATCGCTGTGTTATGATCGTCCGCACTATCCCCCGGGCGTGGCACTACGCTGGTAGACCTACGACTAAGGGTGTGATCAACTCTCCGTCGCGCGATCGCAATCAACTCACCTGTCGGTGGAGCGACGGCGGCCCCCTAGCGTCGTGGCCACCTGCGTCAGGAGGCGAGTTTCATCCGGCTGTCAACCGCCGCTTCTGCCGCCACAACACGGGGAGCTCCACAGGGCACCGCTCAAATGGAACTAACAGTCGTATCTGGTGGTTGTAATTAGTTTTCAAATTACGTGTGATATGCCGCTGGGATTGTGATTGTTATTGTTGCTGCTGCTGCTGCTGCTGCTGCTGCTGCTGCTGCTGCTGCTGCTGCTGCTGCTGCTGCTGCTGCTGCTGCTGCTGCTGCTGCTGCTGCTGCTGCTGCTGCTGCTGCTGCTGCTGCTGCTGCTGCTGCTGCTGTTGTTCTTGTTGGTGAAGGGATGATCGTCGTCGTTTGTGGCTGCAGGATACACCAACCTGTTTAGTTGTTGTAGGATATACCAACTTGTTTAGTTGTTGTAGGAGACACCAACCTGTGTATTTGTTATTTTTCGTTATGTTCGAGGAAACGCCATTATAGACCGATTTCGAAATATGTGAGAGAATGACGCACTGATCAGATGTATCCAACCAATGATGGCGACGTGTGTGTGCGTGCGCGCGCATGCGTGCGTGTGTGCGGGCGTGCGTATGTAATTTCCCAATGACAATTCAAACGAGATTATAAAACTACCACTTCATTAATTTACAAATAGTCTGTATATAACGTAAGTATAAAGGTTATTCGCTAGACGCGACACGGAAATGACTCCATATACTTTAGGGTAGTGGTAGTGCTATTGCATTGCTATAATCATAGATAAACTACCCAGCTGTCTATCGCGAATATCTCGAATTCTCGGTATGTTTACTACATAGGGCCTAATTACTTTTGGATGTTCGGCTCTCCTCCTATTCCGAGACCGCTTCCGTAATAAAAGCGTGTATGTTCACTCGACGGATTACTACTTAGTCAGCTGATCGGGGAAATATCCACCCGGCGTGCATTCCGTAGATCAAACACATAACTAATATATCTTAGTCTCAAGATTTAACAAACCTTCCTTAGTCTCAAGATTTAACAAACAATGCCATTTGCAGTGAGTGAAAAGTGTGAGATTGTTCAAGTAAAATTCGCGAAATATTTTCGCTGGAATCAATTCCTAAATTTATTTTATTTTAACCATCTCAGGAACGCACACAAAGCTAAGAATACAACAATAACGCATACATACACATTTGAAGATGGGACAATTATATATGCGGAGACAATGTCTTCTGGCGATATCATCCGATGTGAAAACATGACGATTCGGTCATAAGCCACATTAAGAAAATCGTGAAGATTTCGGAAGAGAGATGCAAGTTATTGTCAAGAGTGGAATATCTTACAATAAATCGTGATTCTTGAAGGGTTGTGTTAAATATTGTATCATTAACAAGTAGCGAGTCTTCAGAAGAACGACACGATGAAGTGGCATTTTAAAATCCAACTTTCTTTAAAGTTAAAGTTTATAAAGTCGGGTGTGCTAAACATTTGTTTCCTCACATCAAATGCCAGTTGATTAACATTATAATTTACTTTCAATGCAAAATAAATGGCAACATGTGATATATTTATTATTTACATGACTTGCCCTGTACCACGTGGTCACCTATGCCACGGTACAACGCGAATACCGGCTAGAACAGTTTGTGGGAAACTAACCTAACAACGCGATACTTATTAATATACGATGCCGGTACTGGTAAAAATCGGGGTTGTAGAGAGTCTGGCCGTAGAGCCGTGGTCTCGTTGTTACCCACTGTCACCACTCCATTTTGTGTAGGCATTCATGTGAAGCGCCAACAACCAATCAGCGTCATTATCGAGATGCTACGCAAAAAAATGTTTTCCCTTCACTTTTCAGAGTTTAGAGTTAATTCGAATGGCATCATATAAACTGATAAATATTAACTATCTTATTTTGTGAATTAGCAAAATGCCCGGATGACATCGTATTGAGCTAATCGTGTATGCACCCAGAAACAGGGGGCATTCAGAATTTCAGGCACAATGAAAAGTACACGGTCATTGCATCCAGAGGATGATGCGTCCGACAAACAGTGGCGCCACCGCACGGAATCTGGATAATCGAGGTTAAGACAAACCCAGTCCATAATAGCAGCGCATTTCGATTTAAGTGGCGCACTCTGGCAAATAGTTTAGAAAACACACTGAGCGTTCATACCTGAGCGTTATGACCTCTCGTTTTCCCGTATCTGGTAACATACCAGGGTCTTTAAAAACGGCCGATGTCTAAGGATTTATAACGAAAGTAGCGATCGCCACTGCCACACTCCATGTAACACCACTCCCACACCCCCATGTAACACCACTCCCACACCCCCATGTAACACCACTCCCACACCCCATGTAACACCACTCCCACACCCCATGTAACACCACTCCCACACCCCCATGTAACACCACTCCCACACCCCATGTAACACTCCGTCTCGTTTACCCGGACACCACTAAGCGTGACGTATATATACTTTATGGATGGCCCCTAACGTATTCCTTCATATCATTCCTGGTAGTCAGTTACGCAGGTGAGTGAACCGAAGCAACAAAATAGGACAATGTCATAGGTTAATATATTTTGTAAATCCATTATCCTAAACACATGTATAACGTTAAAATTAACTGAACCAATAAGTTTAGCGGAACGGTCACATGGTACCACAGATCGAATTCCTTGCTCGTTGTCCTATCTAACGGTATCTACCAAACTATATTCGTCGAATGAACAGAGGTGTCAAGATCGGCTAAGCAAGGTGACGGTCTTTGGAATATTGATAATTATCAAAACTTCTCTATAGTTTCATTTGTGTGCGTGCGTGCGTGCGTGCGTGCGTGCGTGCGTGCGTGCGTGCGTGCGTGCGTGCGTGCGTGTGTGTCACGAAAATAACGTAATGTGTGATGCGGTGTCATCTTGTACTACAAATGTGTTCTCTTCAATATCCAAGGATTGTTAACATTTTAGTTTATATTTGTTTTATTATTTGTTTTACTACCATGCATTTTTTCTTTGAAATGCATTTTGTTGTGATAAGTTTATTTGAGAAAAGACTTGTACACAAATACCCTTTTCGTGTCATTTTAAAAACAATTATAAATACTGGAGTCGCGTGAACTACTCTCCAAAAATGTGATTTAAAAGTATTTTATAAAAAGAAGTATTTTCAAAATACACTTTTATTTTTATTTGATTGAAAAACACACCAACAGAAGGCGAAATTAAGGTTCTTCGAATACGAATGGTTGTGGCCCTGTGATCCCAATGAAATGTCTATTTCAAAACATCAGTGCCGCTGTGGTTTTGACCTATTAAATATGCCTTCGCGTCACGGATGTCGACGAGTATTTCGAGTGTGCATTTCTGTTACTGCGTTTTGTACGCGAACGTTTGCTCGTTTGAACAATTTTTTTACCCGCGTGGAAACCTGCGCTTCTACTTTTAAAACATGACGTACGTATATTTTGGAATAACACATTTAGAGCGTATTTAACTATCCCTAGTAATGTATTGTTGTTATGTTAGGTATACAAATTTTTGGTTTTTGCATACATGCAAAAGGCACGCCAAAATGAGTGATAATAGGGTTACTCAATTAGGTAATATTAATACCCTCAATTATTAATACTAAACAGCCCGGTGTTGGGTCTTGTGCAGGGGTCTGGATATTTAGGGAATTACGGTCGTGATTTGTTCTAATCCTTTCCAATACCTCAACTTGGATGTTTTACTTTTTATCTAGGGCTAGGGCCTATACCTTTGTATAACCAGGGCTGGGTCCAATTACACAAAATTATATCAATTACAATTACATTAATTTTTATTTCAATTACAATTACAGTCATAATTTTCCAAATCAATTACAATTACATTATGCGGAAACAAATATATTCAGCATTTGTTAATTATTATTTTTGCGCGTTTTGCTGAATTTAAATATTTTGTACACAATTGATAAACAAATATAACGGTAATGTTTGTACATTTTGTTGAATTGTGACTTTGAATTATACTAAATAAAAAGATAGCTGTTTAAAACATATTTTTATTATATAAAAATACAATGCAGTATCCAGACATATTCCAATGCAGACATTTATCCGTGCGCACTTCTTAAATTTTTCTTTGGAAAATACTAATAATAGGGTTTGATGTGTTTACTTTGAGGTTGTAGCTCCTGCTCTAAGTTGACATTCTTAATTGGTCTGCCCTTTGCTTTGTGTGAGTTGGGAATGGGAAGAGAGGCCATATAAATGGTCCTTGCCACCTTACCTGTCTCCAACCCACCACAACACAAGGGGTGTAATTGGCTTGCTAACTCTGCAATGTTTCACTGAATGTCTGTGCATTGTTTATTGCTTCCTGGCTGTTACCAACTTACTGAAAAGGCTAATTGCTAAGGCTACCCACCTCAGTGAATACTGAGACTTAAATGTAAATATATAAGCAGGTGTTATTATTAGTCTTAATTTTCAACTCATGTGAGACTTAAATTATATTTTTATTGACAATTCGTTCAGGTAGTTTGTGACATGAAACGTATTGTAATTGATTGTAATTGAAATAAAATTTCAATTATACAAAATATAACAATTACAATTACAGCAACATTTTGAAACCATAATCAATTACAATTACACGATTTTGCTGTAATCAATTACAATTACATAATTGGACCCAGCCCTGGGTATAACTCATTTTCATTTTGCCTGTGCTAATAAATGGCATACACACAAAGAAACAAGTCTGCATTCAATTAATATATGTATATATATATATATATATATATATATATTTGTTGCGGGCAGTTTCGGAATGGGGACAAAGTGGAGAAGATTCTCACTTGGGATGGACCATCAGGGCTTCACGTTTGAAATAAATTGCTTGCCTAAATATGCCAAATTAATTTTTCTTTTTCCGTGTGGTGGCGCCATCATTTCCCATTCGGATTCTGTCGTCGCCATGAAATTTTAATTGGTACTTGTTGGCGCTATGACTTTTGCACAATAAAATAAATGCTTGCTTTAGTAAACCTGATTCATTGCAATTGGTGAAACAGTTTTGAATTGCAACATGTCATTGATCACCATAAGCGTAGCCTAGGCAAGGTCAATGCAGTATCAGTGTGCTGTGTCCGTGGCAGTGACCACGATGCGGCACTGTGTCTGGTGTGCGACTACGCTTAGGCGGTTTGAAAATTGCAATTGAGATTCACAAATACGCCATGTATAAGAATCAAATATATAGTCATAAATGCAGCTTAGTAGGCAGCACCAATATAAACTGGGGTTAAATGGCATACTTCCATTGCATCATAATGCCAAACGCACAACTCAAACTCGGTGTGCAAAAATATGAATTTGTCATCCGCACATGAAAGAGTGAATCAGTGTTAAGTGGTACCGGAGATGTGCGTCGTGAATTTATGTGTTCAGAGCTGTTGGAAGATGAAGTGGAACAATTATTAAAATTGTCATTTTCAATGTTTAATCAACTTTTACACTCCTTGTCAACTCATGCGTGTTCAGTAGCTCGGATCCAGGTTATTATTTTCGATTTCCATTACAGCCTAGTTGGTCAATCAGATCGTAACGAAATATTGTTGATTCCTTATCTGTTCCATAACTATACACGTATTTTATTCAGTTTACATACAACAGTATGTGACATTTAAAGATAATACACATTGACGCTGGTCCACTCATTTGATAACTTCTTTATAAACCGTGCGGCCAGCACATCATGGCTTCGATGGCGTTTTTGCAATCTTGGTGCAGCGGGCTGCGATCGCCATCCCCGGTCACGGATGATACGTGAACTCTGACTATTGTCCGATATATGGTCATCCAGTAAAAAAAGGACATCGGCATACACGATTTCACAACGACACACTTGAAATAACGGTATTATTGCCACTCTACACAATACAAGAAGGAGCAAGGTCGGAATAAGCAAAACAAACACCGCATGATTAGCTAGTTACTAACCCCCTGTATTGCTCGGCTACAGCTTCAACACATTCACACCACACACAAAGGACATGTTTTACCATCTATGCTGACAAGCCAATTATGAACTGGTAGCAAGTGATGGACCTATAATACCTAGGCCCTCTATTGTACGAGTTCAAAGTCAAAGCGTTATGTGCTAAAGAAGCTTATTATTATTTTCTACAGCAGGATCTTATACAGGTGCATGTGTCAAATTCAAGATACACTTAGCACACCTCGACTGAGCACATCTTCAAAGAAAGGTATCACGCCGGGCAGAGTTCAAATAGATCGTAATCCATTTGATCGGCTGCTGCCGTTTAGTCCATTCCCAGTTGGGCAATTCTCACAATGGTCCGTCCCAAGTGAGAATCATCTCCACTTTGCCCCCATTCCGAAACTGCTCGCAACATATATATATATATATATATATATATATATAATTCGTTATGAATTATACTTGTTGAGCGGGTTTCAGTACGATCAGAGTATTTAATGTACAAAGTAATTAGTATCTGCGTGATTCCCTTCAAACATTCATTTATCCATTCTTCTTATTTGTTATCATAGGACGAGCATCGTGTGCGCCAAAACTTTACGTTTTCGGAGCCTTTTAAAATGTGACAGCCAGAGCAGTAAACATTATTAAGTATTTCGTATATGTAATCATTATTATACATATATAAAATTAAGACGTTTTGTGATGAAAACCATACCATCACATGACATCTTGCGCACAGTGATTCTTTAGTGATACAATAAATTGTGTTCTTTTACAACTTTGTTTACCATTTCTGTCCCTGTGTCTGCTGTAGTACACTAGCCAAGCCCAAGTCAGACATGACGGCAGAGGAGCTGTCAGCACGGGAACAGGAGGAGTTCAACACTGGGCCACTGTCGGTGCTCACACAGTCCGTGAAGAACAACACACAGGTCCTCATCAACTGTAGGAATAACAAGAAGCTCCTTGGCAGAGTGAAGGCATTTGACAGGTACAGGAATAGATCAAGCAATGTCCACTTTTATTATCCTGGGAGACCAGCTGTGTCCATTTAGAAATGTTTTGGAAGGGACGTGTTTTTTAACAGATGGACAAGGAAGCTATTGGCTTATCGAGAGTCGAACCAAACACAATTGTTCATTTATGTGTAAGGTGCCCTGTTGAGATATTTCTTAATTTAACACTATCATTGCTAGTGATGGAAATGTGTGTAGCTGGTTGGTGAGGCTTAGACTAGCAGTGATATAGGGAAGCGGACAAGGAAGTCGATGGGGTCAAAACAAGAAGCCAGAGAGAGGATTATTTCAAATTGACGGTACATTCCGGTAGGTGGCAGCTTGTATGCCATAAAATTCCACTAGTTGGCAGCTTGTACTCTATAAGATTCCAGTAGGTGGCAGCTCTTGCTACACATCTATGAATGCCGGTGAAGGCAGTGTTACTGGAATGTTTTTAATTTTCTGTTCTTGAAATATGCTAGAATTTTCAGCTTTAGCTAGCTTAACCCCATTTGTTTTGGTGCGTTGTCAAGCTTGGGTTTCGCGAGGATTTTAGTGCAATAGATGTATTTTATTAATATAACTATTTTATATATTATCTCTCTGTACTGTAAGTCTCTGTTACTGTCATGTTTCTATATAACACTAACATGTTCACAGTGATGTCCATGGTGTCATGCCTTGTCAGCAGGACTGGGGTCAACTCCATTTAATCACTTTCAATTCTTGTTTTCAATTCAAATTCCAGCTCAAATCTTTCAATTCAAATTCACTTCCAATTTCGAATCAATTATATGGGAGTTTTTCCAACGCAAACGCATGGGATAATAGTCATATGTATTTATAATAGGCATTTTTTCTGTAATAGTAATAGAGGAACTTTTTCAAAAGTAATAGTAATAGATCCTAAAGTAATAGATAATAGTATTTTTCTATTACATCAAATATGATCTATTGGTGCAAAGTTACACAATATCAGGTTTGTTTGCATGTTATTCCAACTGTTAGTAAACAATGTACAGACAATGGCTGAGCCTTTATTCAAACAACAAGAAAAGACCAGTAGGCTGATCATATTATAGTTTCAGAAATACCTGCTCAATGAAACAATGCAGGAGTAGCAAGCCAATTACTAATTGCTGAAATGCCCCATTGGGGTGGTTATGGCTTCACACATTCCTAGCACACACAAAAGGCAAAGTTTCAGATATGTGGAGGCAGACAACAAATGTTATCTTACAGCAGGAGCTGCAGTCTGCATTGAATTCAAAGTAATCTCATCACACCACATCATACTTTGACTTGAACATAACTTCTGAGTTCTTTTTTTCCAATTGCCACATGGTGACATTGCCATACAGACCCTTTGTTCAAATTTGGACAAATGTTCTCACCTCAGATCTTAAAATGTATATTTAGATGCTACAAAAACTTGAGTTCATATGCAATTCTAGGGTTGGATTGAGGATCACATTGGAAATAAAACCAGATCGCATTAGCACAAGAAAATTCCAATTCAATTCCAATTCAACTTACTCAAAATCTTTCAATCCAAATTCAGGAATTGAATTGAATAATTCCAATTCATTTTTTAATTCACCCCAGCCCTGCGTGTCAGCAAGCGTTATGCCATGTTCATATCCTCATTATGGTTACATGATGCCATCTAAATCTATTGTTGCTGTTCGTGTTGTCATGTTTACCAACTAGCAAGGTGATATTCATGATGCCAACTGGACTTATTTTAAATGTTCATGATGTCATACTTCACCAGCTAGCACTGTGCCATGTTCACGGTGTCATACTTCACCAGCTAGCACTGTGCCATGTTCATGGTGTCATACTTCACCAGCTAGCACTGTGCCATGTTCACGGTGTCATGCTTCACCAGCTAGCACTGTGCCATGTTCATGATGTCATACTTCACCAGCTAGCACTGTGCCATGTTCATGGTGTCATACTTCACCAGCTAGCACTGTGCCATGTTCATGGTCAAATGTCTTTGCGCTCGTTTCCAGACACTGCAACATGGTGCTGGAGAATGTGAAGGAGATGTGGACAGAGGTGCCCAAGATGGGCAAGGGCAAAAAGAAGTCTAAGCCCGTCAACAAGGACCGTTACATCTCCAAGATGTTCCTGCGTGGAGACTCTGTCATTCTCGTCCTCAGAAACCCACTCGCTACGAGCAAGTAGAAACTGTGTCACATACCCGAGGATCTGTTGTTAGTTGTGACATCAACATTTGATTATATCAGTGGGGCCAGTTAGGAGTTTTTTTGCAGCAGATAAAGTAAAGCTTTAAAAATGAACTCTTGGATTTTGACAAATATTTTGAAGTACATGCTGGCGATTTTTTTCTACTCGTTATTTTGAGTCACGTTAAAACAAATGGTAAATTGACCCACTGTTTCAGTCATTCATCTGTCATTGTGTAATTCAAATGGTTCTCAGTGCACAATTTGGTGCCAACATTGTAGCACATTGCTGGGGTTTAGATGTACAGTACTAAAGTTTCCTTGTGGCACTTATCCTCAAATCCATACATGCGTTTATATTTTGTAATGTTTTAGTGATACAATAAATTGTGTTCTTTTTTCATGTTTTGTTGATCATTTCCGTGTTGTTAATTGTGGTGGTGTATGGCTTATTCGTGTAACATGTATGTTAGTGCCAGGCTGCATCATAAAATGTATAATGAAATAGCAATCATAATTTCTGTGAGCTTTTCTGCTAACTTCAGAATTATTTGGTGAAACAGTAATGAAGTTACAACCACTAGTTGACTCTCCGAAGTGGTGAGATTATGTTACAAAATCATTCCCATGTTAGAAAGGAAGAATTTTTTTAATATGGTTTCCATATCACAGATTATAGTCTGCCTTTTTGTGGCACTTCCAGGGTACTAGTTGGATGGTGCTAAGCCACTAGGTCTACAGCCATCTCATCTAGTCTGTTATACCCCAAGTCTGTGAAAAAAGGGGGTTGTGAAAGATATGTTGAGGTGTAGATTTATGAACCTGCTGCACGTATGTTGGGGAGACAGGAGAAAGGTCAACCTGCTTTAGGGGATGAGGTTGAACAGCCACTGGATGTATTAGCCCAATGATCTAACCTCTGTGTATGCTCACTAAATGGCAGGTCTGTTGTACCTAAGAACATTCACACATTCCATACGAATTGTGGGAGATGTAGTCACTAGGATAATGTGAGACACCACAGTTGAAACGGCATCTTTTGAGAAGAAAAATACTAAAAATGACCCAAATACAACAAATGATCAATACAGATTTAATTTATTGCATGATCTAAAACACATTTTTAGCTTTGTGAAACCTGAGAAAAGCAGGTTATTCTACGGTAACGTCTATCTATAAATTAAATATAAACCACAATTACACACACACACACACAAAGCAGTTGTATTTACAGGGTAATACTGAACCAGGCAATAGAGTTGGAGATCCGTCCACATGTGTACTGGATTCCATTATAATGACAAACACACATATCACAGTCTACGTTTGTTACCTATGTACATAATAATACTGTTTCTGGCATAATTTTGCAGTTTCCATGCAAGAATAAATACATTCCTATATTTTATTACATGACAGACAGTGTCACAGGCAAGAAATAATGTGTTACAGAAATGCATGCCAAAGAAGAATAACTGTCTAAACCAACAAAATGTTACGGTGTTAAACGTGCAGATATAATGCTGTAATTATCTTTTGTTAACATGTGCACTGCAATTTACAAACATCTGTGTGTGGTTTTATATATTATGCATGTACATACAAAATGTCATTTAAACTTAGTAAAAAATTCCCAGAAGTAGGCAGGAAATCATCCCACTGGCTTATCTGAACAAACATTTCATCATTGTGTAGGGAGAAGCAAGTTCTTTGTATTTTTACACAGCTATCTCGCTATTTCTTATGTTATGGAAACATATTCTCTGAATGATCCAGTTGGGTTAAAAAAAACTGCAGGACACAGATTTTAAGTGATATTTTGGAAGAAGCTTCCTTCCATTGCCGTGATTAATTAACATTCTGCAAAGTGTACAATTTAAGAGGAAGCGAAATATTTTCTCTACGATGACAAGCAGTCTTCCTCGGCTATGTGTATATTATAAGCTACAGTTGCAAACAATAGTCCACGGTATATTGACTCTTCCAGAGCAGCCAAAGCCATGTTGCAGGGTCATCTCTGGCATCCAACTAAGGGGAATGGTTCCTAGTAGCCAATTCCAAGTTTCATCAGACGACCTCCAATAGTCTGCTTGGGCGGACCTGTAAAGAGGACAAATTTTTAATTCCAGGCCAAACTGTCGGATTGCTCTACGTGTCAAACATGATGTGTTGCACTAACTAAGGTAAATGTCTTACATGGCAAACAGCATTCTGCAGACACAACGAAACTTCTGCCTCCTTTAAGAAAACGAGACTACCATTTAAACTAGCCATATAAATCATGACGTAGGTATTGTCAACAATGTCGAGACATAATATTTCCTTAGGCTGGAATTGAATATTTTATGTGAAGGACCGTTAACGGTGAAACGTTCATACAAAAAACTGGACTTGGATTGAATCATTTAAGTGAAAGACTGTTAATCATGAACCAGTCATACAAAGAACTTATGTTTGCATAGGCTGGATTTGAATCTTTCATGTGAAATGCTGAAACAGTCATGCAAAGTGGCCACCACAATGGAACCACTGTGGCCACCACAATGGAACCAATGTGGCCACCACAATGGAACCAATGTGGCCACCACAATGGACCAAAGTGGCCACCACAATGGACCAAAGTGGCCACCACAATGGGCCAATGTGGCCACCACAATGGACCAAAGTGGCCACCACAATGGACCCAATGTGGCCACCACAATGGACCAAAGTGGCCACCACAATGGACCAAAGTGGCCACCACAATGGACCAATGTGGCCACCACAATGGACCAAGGTGGCCACCACAATGGACCAAGGTGGCCACCACAATGGACCAAAGTGGCCACCACAATGGAACCACTGTGGCCACCACAATGGAACCACTGTGGCCACCACAATGGACCAAAGTGGCCACCACAATGGACCAAAGTGGCCACCACAATGGACCCAATGTGGCCACCACAATGGACCAAAGTGGCCACCACAATGGACCAATGTGGCCACCACAATGGACCAAAGTGGCCACCACAATGGACCAAGGTGGCCACCACAATGGACTAAAGTGGCCACCACAATGGACCAAAGTGGCCACCACAATGGACCAAAGTGGCCACCACAATGGAACCAAGGCAAGAAGACAACCAATAAACACCTGATGTTGGGAACTTTTCTTGGTACCAATACTTCATGCCTTGTTTCGCGTGCTGATTGTACTTCGACCAGCGTGAATCCGCAACCTGGTGGCTGCTGTTGGGACCAAAGTTTGGCATCGAGTTGCCGATGTAGCGATGCTCGTCTACAAGACCGAAGGGTGGATATTTCTGTGTGTCTGTCAACTTGACGGTACCTGCAAGGATTAGTACTTTGGGTGAGTACAAAGGTGATAGTAAACACAGTATAGGTTACTTTCCAAACATGGGTTATTTTCTGTTCTTCCCTGTTTCTCCTTTATAAAGGAGGCTGTATTCCTGCACTACCCCAACTGCTTTTTTTTGCTTTCCACTTGTCAGATTCAAGTTGTCATCTTTCTCTGCAGAATATTACAAAATGAATATTGTTCTTGCTCTTTGAAAATGAGAAAAATATTTATTCTAGGTAACATATTCATCAATATGTTATACTTGCTCTGAGTCAAATTACCTAAACGACAAACTCTTAAATATGTAACTATAACTATTTATAGACATTTTAATGAAATTCTTCACACATAAAAACGCGAAGATAGTTACCATCGACGAAACATATGTGGTTGCCAAGGTTACCAGTGACCTGCGTGATATGCCTCCACGGTCCACCAAGTCGGCCTGACCGGAAGCTGCAACAAAACAATGGATGACCAATACTATTTCTGTCAAGGCACCTTTAGAAAAAGAATATAATGTGCTATGAGTCCTACTGTTTTGTATGTAAAATATTCTTGTTCAACCTATGTCACATTTATATGGGACATTATAGGTGATATATAATTATTCAATTGGCTGTATTTATTTGAATTATCACGGTATAATTAAGAATGCATTTGCCTCTTACAAACGTTGCTCAATATGACTGTACAACTGACCATTAACTGTAAATCTACAAGAGCAGGCTAGCAGTTAAATAAAAAACATCTGCAACAGTTTATTTCCACAAATTTCATGTATCTGTTGCAAGCCAATCTGCCATTGGGCAACAGTTAAAACATGATCATTAAATCTGCTTCATAAAAACTGTACATCTGTTGTAAACAAATCATATGAAAAAATACATAAACACATTTCAATGACTGAACATGTGCATGCCTACATCGGTGAACCAGCATCGGGACTCCTCAGTGAGCGTCGCAGTGGCGTTGTAGTGACCACTTGACCATTGAATATCTGCTGGTCAAGCGAGAGTCTGGTAAACCGGTCTCTGTGCGCATCTTCGTAGTGGAAGCCGTAGGGATCGCTGGACGACTGGATAGCGCCCATGCTGGATCTAGCACGCTGTGCTGTCACACCGTCATCATACCCCATCATTGTCCTCTGGGCGGGGATGCGTGGCAGGTAGCCCGCATGGTCATAGTCGAGGTCTGTCTGTCAATGCAAGCAGAATGTACATACAGTTGCATGGCTTACTATATGTGGTTAAAAATTATATCTAGTGCATTTCCATTAAACTGTATTTAATGAAATAAGAAAAATTAGAAATGTGTTGTATTTACAGTAAACCTTAAAATCACCTATTGTGTGGATTATTATAACTATCTTTATCCATGAAGAATTTTATTCTAGGTTCCTTACAACAGTTATAGTGGCATGCATGAAAATCCTTGTATGCATGGCAGTAGTGCTATAATCAGACTTAGTTTGTAATAATCATTAGTTCATCTCCCATTGCAGGTGGCAGTGCCATACGACAGCTAACTCCATGGTAGCACAGCAAGACTAATTTGTCTTCGTTAGATATTTAGCATTTGTTGGACTTTTGACCTCCCATTTTATAGAGATTGATAGAAAAGGGAACATACTTAATGCACCCTTCAATTATGGCAAATTTTAAATATCTATGCCAAATAACGACAGTTCTAAGGACAAGAACATTCGCACTCCTTGTAATATTGTTGTGGTGGGTCGTAATCGCAAGAAATTAATCCAATTAATATGTGAACACAATGGCAGCTGGGGTTGTTATTTTTTTCAAATGCACATGAACACTTATCATGAAAATATTACTTTAGTCTGATCACAAATATCATATCAAATATGGAACAGTTTCAAGATGGTAACACATGCATTTTTTGCCATGAAAGATCACATTATTTAAACAGTTAGCACATCAAACAGTGCATGAAATTTAATATCTTACAAATGGAATATATATTATGTTTCATAAGAATAACAACACGATCCTTCGAAGTAGTCGGTGCACAGAATTCAATAGCTTTGAAGAGAATTTTTTTTTTTATATGTCTTCCAGACGTATATTGGAGAGTTTATATCGATTAATGTGGTGTTGTCTAAGGCAGGTGCTGCATTGCCATAGTTTTACACCTCTAATGACCCACAAGGAGTGATATGCCAAAATCGCACTAAGCCCCTTTGTACGTTACAGATCATAATTCCCATTGGCGTATCATTGATGAAATAGTAACAAGACAATTGCAGGGCAGACATATTAAATTGCTTTCCAGAATATCTCTGAAGCTTACACAGTTTTCCAGGTGTTGATGGCTTAGTGTTAATTAACTCTAAGTATGCAATAAGACAAGACTTAACATGATATAACATGATCTAATAAGATATATTCTAAGTAATAGGCTGCAGATGACAAATTATCGAGAGTCCAACAATTTTACATTTGTGTGTGACTCAGATACTGATATCTGTCAAATTTTTTAACATACCGGTATTTACACTGCCGACATTTACGCACTCAGTAGATCATTTATTCCTTTAATTTGTCGTGAGAATGAGTATTGAAAAACAGTGTGTAGTGTCATTTAGTATGTTTTTCCCATTATCGAGAGCATCAAAAACAAGAACCCGTGAGCAGTTTCCTGATGACCAGATTTATAGTAATAACTGACTTTTAAGTGAAACTTGCATTTGTTGCTTTCAACTGATTTCGTTCTACCTCTTGCGATGAGGAAACAAGCTGTGACGAGAGACACAAGCAAAAACATTAATGCAAATCACGTGCATACAAATTTATAATAATCATGCACATTTGTGAAGCTGTGCACTCACTGAACTCCTTGGTTGGATGTCACATGGTAGAACATTTCCATGAATAATGTAGAACTTCCTGTTGGAAACATCAGATGGTACAATTGAAATGAGTTGAAAAGGCCAAATGAGGGAATCGTGCAACCTGTTGGTACTGGTTAATTAAAGAGTTGGGGGGTCAAACAGTGGTAAGCCAATTACCGGTATCTTTGAACCGTTAGTAATTTTTCTCTTATCATTTTGATAATACAGAAAGTTGATGATACTTGTTTTGAAAGTGCATTCCAAAAATGTGGTTGTTTGCTCTGGTTTATATGTTTTGTGTTAATTACCGATGGTGTAATAGCCAGTGAAAAAATGCATCTACATAAGCTTTATTTTTCTAAATTGGTTTCTTTATTTGGTAATTAACAGTTGTTCTTCTCCACTCAGTGGGAGATACTGACTTTTCTCTTAAAATATTCTCTCTCCATGATTAGAACTATTTCCTCTTGGAGTTTGTTCCAGATTCAGGGAATAATAGCAAACGTTCTGGATTGTATGATTTTAAATCAGATTCTTATGGCAGTCGATGAAGAGTCGAAAAATGATGTACGTTGCATCTTACCTGGGTATGCATCGTATGTTTGTATTTCTGTCGAATCGAGTCAATCTGTTGCGCTACGTTTTCACCTCTGTTTCCCATAACATTACTGCAACACAGCACATATTGGCATGAAAGGTCTTCCATGGTCAGATGCCATAGCTCAGTAGTAGTGTTGCACTGTCAACTGAAAGCGCAGGGGGTTCGAATCCACTTAATAATTACTCCTGCTCAAAGCTAGGGCAATTTCATTCACTCCACGTTGCTTCAGTTCACTCAGCTGTATAAATGAATACCTGGCTATATACAGTGATGGGACTCCAGATATGCAAAGGAAAGAATGCACAGCAATTGCAGCATTGCTGGATGCCTCCAAGAGAAGTTAACATTGTGTTTGAATGAACTAGTCTGCCAGGGTGAAAATGTAATACCTCCCGAACAAGGGTTGTTGCAGGGGCGCAGTAGGAACTGAATGCTGTGCTTTTAAGAGGCCACAGCATCCGCTTTACTCTGGCACCGGGTACAGATATGTGAAACAAGAAGATAATAAACAAGACTAGACAAAACAAGGGAAAAACATTTTCAGCTACTGCGGGAATGATTCAACATAAATTCTGAAAAAAAATTTTTGTTTTCGAATATGAACATTGTTGATTTTAGTTGACTCATTCTTAAAAAAGATTTTAAAAACGATTGTCATCCAAGGCAAAATACCCTGATAGCCTGTGGACAAGGAAATCATTGGCTTAACAAGAGTCCAACATTTCTTCATCTACGTATAACCCACCCTTCTGAGATAATTGTCAATTTTGTTTTTAAACACATTCATGCTGCTAGCATTTACACAATCTGTAGATAATTTGCTCATTTATTGTGAGAATGAGTACTTTCTGATATATAATCTGCACTGTTCCTTATATAATTCTATCAATATTTTCATACTCGTTCAGTGTCTTAAATAAATTCAACATTCTGTAAACCTTCAAGCTATCAAGACTGTGTGGGGCACAATGGCACTCATGTATGACATATCTGTTATTAATACCACCCACTTAGACCACATGGGTGTGTCAGGTATACATCCTAATACAATGAACTATGGAATATCACTAAACAAACCAGTGGGGGTCCAATATGTTTTGCATTAAATTAATACATGCAATGTCTTTAACAAAATCAGTGAAACAGAACATATTTTACCTGAGACTAATATTTAGGTACATTATAGACTCATATTTCAATACCGCATGACAAAGTTAGATTAACACATATTTGAGTGCATGTCACTAATACTAATACAAATACATGTTCTTTTTGCTTATTTGTATTAGTAATACAAATAAGCCAAATCTGCTTTATGAATCTACCAATGCGTAGACACCAGTAGACCTACTCAGCATATATGTTTGCAAGTGTTCAGCCAAAATTCAAGCACACCTCTAGCCAACGAGCTTCTTGCCACTTCAGCCACTACTACTGCAGCTATTATTCAATTATCACATTTGCCACATGAAATTGTCCCAACAGCCTCCAATAATGTAACCACACATCGATACTCGATCTGCTGCTAATGGCACTTGTCTGCAGGCACTTCACCTGTCTATGATTAGCCCTGTGAGAGGTGTACCAACACTAGTTCGCACTGCCTGTTTGCCAGGCTATTTTCACAGTCCCATTGAGGACAGAGGAAATAGTACAAGTTCTCCCATATGTGGCCATGTTTGAACAGACAGTTTGAGAAAATCCTGACGGAATCACTGGTGTTAGGTGGCACTTCAACCAGCAAAACTACCTGCATGCAGTCAAAGTCAGCAACCTTACGAAATATGATCAGAAAATAAACAACGTCTTTGGGAAAATACATAGATGTATAACACTAAATTACACAGCTATTAACCCCCTCCCACATGAAACCTATTTTGTGTAGTGTCTTACATCAATGTTTTGAGAACATCCCTTAGAACCTTGATGCAACAGACAATACTCCTTTAAAGCCGTTCCAGCCAAGCTAACTTACTGTAAGCACAATAATATAGTCTCTTCAACCTCAAGATCAACAATCACTATAAAATAACATACTCACCTGAGCCGCTTCTTCAAGTTGTCTTTTCAACACCCAACCCACAGTATACACCCTCCCCATTCCCTCCCTCCCTCCCTCCCTCCCTCCCTCCCTCCCTGCCCCTCCCCAAGTTATCCCAACTCTTCAATTTATATCATTGCTGATAAGAGCACAACTACCACTCTTGCATACACCCAACTGAAATGAGGATTGCCGTTCGTTCAACTGAATTTGTACCACATTGCCATGGTTGAGCAACTCTATTGATCCGTGAGGTTGCATGTGATCAGGTATATATACTCCCATTATAAATTGATCAACCTCGACATGACGCGGGCAGAAAGGAGGGAGTTCAGTGCACCTTTTGAATAAAACACGCCATTGGGAAATTTTGCTAATGGTCAGGGTTTAATTAAGGTTATCTAGTACAGCATTCACATGGTCTGACTCAGCCATTCTTAGTGGAGCTGTCCAAAAATGAGATGACCCATATATGCTTTATGGTTGATAGGCTAATATGTGATAATGATAATGCTATGCTGAGAAAGTGCAAGTTATTATTTGGTAGGTGACAAGTTGGATCTTTCAAAAATGTAGTGTTCATTGTTGACAGGTTGGATCTGTCAATAACGTAGTGTTCACTGTTGACAGGTTGGATCTGTCAATAACGTAGTGTTCACTGGATATGTCAATAATGTACAGTATTCACTGTTGACGCATTTAATCTATCAGTGTGCTTCAATGATGTACAGTGTTCACTGGTGACCGGTTGAATATGTCACTAATGTACAGTGTTCACTGTTAACAGGTTGCATCTGTAAAACTGTAGTGTTCATTATTCACAGGTTGGATCTGTCAATGACCTACAGTGTTCATAGTTGACAGGTTGGATATATCTGTCAATGACGTGGTGTTCACTGTTTACAGGTTGGATAGATCTGTCAATGACGTACAGTGTTCACTATTTACAGGTTGGATAGATCTGTCAAAGATGTACAGTATTCACTGTTGACAGTTTGGATAGATCTGTCAATGACGTACAGTGTTCACTGTTAACAGGTTGGATAGATCTGTCAAGGATGTACAGTATTCACTATTTACAGGTTGGATAGATCTGTCAAAGATGTACAGTATTCACTGTTAACAGGTTGGATAGATCTGTCAATGATGTACAGTGTTCACTATTTACAGGTTGGATAGATCCGTCAAAGATGTACAGTATTCACTGTTGACAGTTTGGATAGATCTGTCAATGACGTACAGTGTTCACTGTTAACAGGTTGGATAGATCTGTCAAGGATGTACAGTGTTCACTGTTTACAGGTTGGATAGATCTGCCAATGATGTACAGTGTTCACTGTTCACAGATTGGATAGATATGCCAATGATGCACATTGTTCACTGTTGATAAGTTGGATAGATATGTCATGATGTACATTATTCACTGTTTACAGGGTGGATAGATCTGTCAATGATGTACAGTGTTCACTGTTCACAGATTGGATATGACATACAGTGTCAATGGTGTATAGTGTTCATGGATTGGATAGATCTGTCAATAGTGCTGTTCATGGTTGACAGGTTGGATCTGTCAATAATGTAGTATTCACAATTGACAAGTTGGAAACATCAATGTACAATGTTCACATTTGACATGTTGGATCTGTCAATGATGTAGTGTTCATGGTTGACAGGTTGGATTTGTTAATGATTACAATGTTCACTGTTAACAGTTTGGATCTATCAATGATGTACAGTGTTCATTGTTGACAGGTTGGATTTAATGTAGTGTTCACTGGTGACAGATTAAATAAAGTTGATGGGTGTAAATATCACGCCTTTGAGCAATGTTTTTTTTCCAACTCTAAGCAATAAGTAATTTTCCCTTTTTGACATTGTGACCTTCGAAAGTGTAATTTTTGCACATTCAATTCATCACTCATGTGAACTACATCACATGACCAGTGGTTGTCAATGCATTACTGTATAAATTTTGAAGAAAAACTCATTCACAGTTTCACGGTAAACATCCTCGCTACGGCCAACTAATTGCCCACGCCATCCGGTGCTTGTTGACTGCGTGAACGTCTGCTGCCATTGCATGATTTGATGTTAGCTCACTGATAACATCACTCTCATAATGAGTTGACATTCAATATGCACACTACATGCTCTTATAATTACCTCTCATTAAATATGCACACTGTAGTGGCAGCCTCTTGGTGGATCGACTCTCAAACAACTGAATCGTATAACTCAGATTTTGTTTTTCACCTGATATTTCAAATGTGCATGTAGACAATAATAATGTCTGCGTGCACGCGTGGGTGCATGTCTTGAGAGCAACATGTTTACAGCAAATGTGAAAATACTCTGGTGGGGGGCAATGAAACAGTTTTACGAGCCTTTCAAAATATATTCTAGCTGCGACAATAATGTATATGGTGTTGACCTAAATCGAACATATTAATATTTCAAATAATGAACACAAACTAAACAGAACCACAGAAGCTGCTGGCGGGGAGTGTACTGAATCAAATTAATATTAATTGACAAGATATCCTATTCAACACCAAAGATTACGTGAAGGTATTATGTGATTTATACGTCCTTATACTGGCAAATGTGACACGACTTAACCTTGAGATTGTTTGCAGTTACACCTCCTGGCCAGCCTATAAGTCCCCAGATGAATCTGTTGTTAATAACACTTATCCTTAATCCAAGTTTATTAGCAATTTAGCACACAAACAAATAAAAGGTTATTATATCTATGCTGCTAAGCTGGAGAGAGAGACATGGAGGTCTTCATAAAGTCGGCTTTATCATACGGATTTCAGTTACAGATAGCATAAACAGACTTCCTGGACATGGAATTCCTGTCCAAGGAAATACAACTATTTTACTCATTCAAGAAAACCTGTTGATACAGTGCCGATATACAAAATGGTCATTTAAATGTGCAGCACACATGCTTATTCCCTGTCCGTTAGAGCAATGTCTCCACTGTTTGTTAAGCCATGCACACAGCAATCAGTGCTTCAACTATTCAACCAGATAATTCCACTGCTGTCTGTCACCAGTAATATACAGGTTGTATGTAGGGCTTCAGTGAACACGTCTGGAATTTTCAATCTCTCATACAGCAGCAGTTGGTAGCCAGGGAACCAACGATACCAATGCACAGAACCTTACAAATAAGACCACCTGATTAAAACGACCAACTAATAATCATTGATTGCATTAACTAATTAATATTGACCTCGCCGTTCAGCACCAATGTCAACATGATATCTGACTCGAAACATTCATTTGTGGTTCATTAAAACACCTGTGGGTAGTCAAAGTGTTAGAATAATATTATAATTAATTATAGTTTATACTGCAATACATGTAAATTTGGACTTTGGTACACAAATTTTCATGGCTGCATGATCGGAATAAATGGAATACTTTCTGGAGAATTGTATGTTGTGGCTAATATCACAGACTACATGTTGTATAATCAATGTCAACATGTTGATAGCGCCCACTTAATTACAGTGCTATATAGTAAAGGTGTAGTAACATTCATTCTTATAATACATACATGCACATTTTTACGGTTTACCTGTAACTCTTATGGATTTCCTGAAAACTGATGGTCTCACAGGCATCTAGGAAACATGATTATAATCATATGGGTTCATTTGTGGGTCTTATGGATTTGTGTGTACCACTCAGGATTGGCACCTATGGGAATATCATATAATATAAAAATCTTCTTACATTAAATGTTACGTGTCCAAGCAGCACAGATTATTAGCTGTGATATTGAGCTGGTTGTCTGCTGGCCTTGTCAATTCATCAGTGTAATTGTTGTATTGTAATGTGATTATTAAGCCTCTCTGTGAGGTTTATTTGAGTGCAATGACTACTAGACAGTGAGGTAATCAGAAAGAGGATACCTTATTTTGCATGCACGTTTTTTTGGCTTTATATTGTTTTATATGCAAATAAGTCTATCTATTACACTTTTGATCATGATGAGCAAACACTTCACAGGAATTCATGCATAAGATGAGAAATTTGAGAAATTGTCAATGGAATTGATAAATATAATTAGTAAGAGAGAGTTGTTGATGTGAAGATAAAAATAGCAGTCCTGGACTCATCAATGCTATGTCATACCTTATCGACTAACCAACAGCCTTACTGACCAACACCCAGGGACAGCCAGACAGACAGGCAGACACATAGACAGACAGGTCGGCTGATAAACCCAGTTGAAATCTTGTTAGTATTCTATGCAGCAACTTCCTTCAACTATGCATACATGTGTATATGCAAACACGCACGCACGCACACATGCACACATGCAGACATATGCAATCCACAAACTGACAGGCGCAGTACTCACCAGGCAAGCAGAAACACCACATCTGCTTGTGCAAACATGCATGCACAGGCTACATGCCACATGCACAAACTTGTGCATACATTAGTACCAAGAAATAAAAAACATCATGCACATTAATTGCACAAGCATTATGTGCATCAGATAATCTGCAGCCAGAGAGTCCAGCGACTCTAGGAGTGCTGTAGCCAAAACATGGCCCCTGTCACTACCAAACCTCACCGCAGACAAGACGCACCCATCAATTATATCATACAAAGCTTCAGACAGCAAACCTGAAAGTCTGACTGGTTGGCTGTTATTAACACAAACCACAGACAACACACTATTCTTGATTTGTTTGATATCAATCATTCAGACCAGTTCACCTATATATGTCAATGTTCCAGTTGAATAATGTGGAGGCAACTTGATAGCACCCACTTAATTAGTCACAGTATGTCATACAGAAATATCACTGCCAACAATTTTACAATGTCTTTACACAGATTTTCCAAGACAGTCTTTCCAACTGGCATATCTAGAGAACAAAGTTGTTTGGTGATATATTTAATTCAACCTAGGACTAGTACGACATGAATGAATATTTCTGTCGGGACATGTTTAATTAACTTAGAAAGATTTAATGTTGACAAGATAACTTTTTTCTAGCCATACTAGTTTCTGCCTAGTATCAGTGCAATGTTTGTCATCATCATCATTTTCTAGCGTTACTAGTTTCTGCCTAGTATCAGTGCAATGTTTGTCATCATCATCATTTTCTAGCCTTACTAGTATCTGCCTAGTATCAGTGCAATGTTTGTCATCATCATCATTTTCTAGCGTTACTAGTTTCTGCCTAGTATCAGTGCAATGTTTGTCATCATCATCATTTTCTAGCGTTACTAGTTTCTGCCTAGTATCAGTGCAATGTTTGTCATCATCATCATTTTCTAGCGTTACTAGTTTCTGCCTAGTATCAGTGCAATGTTTGTCATCATCATCATTTTCTAGCCTTACTAGTTTCTGCCTAGTATCAGTGCAATGTTTGTCATCGTCATCATTTTCTAGCGTTACTAGTTTCTGCCTAGTATCAGTGCAATGTTTGTCATCATCATCATTTTCTAGCGTTACTAGTTTCTGCCTAGTATCAGTGCAATGTTTGTCATCGTCATCATTTTCTAGCGTTACTAGTTTCTGCCTAGTATCAGTGCAATGTTTGTCATCGTCATCATTTTCTAGCGTTACTAGTTTCTGCCTAGTATCAGTGCAATGTTTGTCATCATCATCATTTTCTAGCGTTACTAGTTTCTGCCTAGTATCAGTGCAATGTTTGTCATCGTCATCATTTTCTAGCGTTACTAGTTTCTGCCTAGTATCAGTGCAATGTTTGTCATCGTCATCATTTTCTAGCGTTACTAGTTTCTGCCTAGTATCAGTGCAATGTTTGTCATCATCATCATTTTCTAGCCTTACTAGTTTCTGCCTAGTATCAGTGCAATGTTTGTCATCATCATCATTTTCTAGCGTTACTAGTTTCTGCCTAGTATCAGTGCAATGTTTGTCATCATCATCATTTTCTAGCCTTACTAGTTTCTGCCTAGTATCAGTGCCGTGTTTGTCATTGTCATCATTTTCTAGCCTTACTAGTTTCTGCCTAGTATCAGTGCAATGTTTGTCATTGTCATCATTTTCTAGCCTTACTAGTTTCTGCCTAGTATCAGTGCAATGTTTGTCATCATCATCATTTTCTAGCCTTACTAGTTTCTGCCTAGTATCAGTGCAATGTTTGTCATCATCATCATTTTCTAGCCATACTAGTTTCTGCCTAGTATCAGTGCCGTGTTTGTCATCATCATCATTTTCTAGCGTTACTAGTTTCTGCCTAGTATCAGTGCAATGTTTGTCATCATCATCATTTTCTAGCGTTACTAGTTTCTGCCTGGTATCAGTGCAATGTTTGTCATCATCATCATTTTCTAGCCTTACTAGTATCTGCCTAGTATCAGTGCAATGTTTGTCATCATCACATTTTCTAGCCTTACTAGTTTCTGCCTAGTATCAGTGCAATGTTTGTCATCATCATCATTTTCTAGCGTTACTAGTTTCTGCCTAGTATCAGTGCAATGTTTGTCATCATCATCATTTTCTAGCCTTACTAGTTTCTGCCTAGTATCAGTGCAATGTTTGTCATCATCATCATTTTCTAGCCTTACTAGTTTCTGCCTAGTATCAGTGCAATGTTTGTCATCATCATCATTTTCTAGCGTTACTAGTTTCTGCCTAGTATCAGTGCAATGTTTGTCATCATCATCATTTTCTAGCCTTACTAGTTTCTGCCTAGTATCAGTGCAATGTTTGTCATCATCATCATTTTCTAGCCTTACTAGTTTCTGCCTAGTATCAG